>JANEYF010002981.1:85000-137317 GCA_029963845.1 Rhamnusium bicolor | reverse complement strand
GAAAGAAGGTTGTTTTTCTTTTTTAACTTCTTGAACCTTATTTATATATTTTTATAGTAATTGTGTTCTTGGGATTTTGGTTCTTTAATGATATGAATGAAAGTCTAAATTGTTTATTTATTCATAAACACATTTTACAAACGTTTCGGTGGCTGTTTTCCACCTTTTTCAATGCAATGACTAAAATATAAAGCAATTTAAAATTTTTCTACATTTTTAATTATTATTGAAATATCTTACCTTAAACGAAAAAATAATCTGATGTGGCACTTTATAGTTTAACGTACAATAATGTTACTTAATTAATAATTTGTGCGTATAGCGAGCACATCACTTTTTACTGTTTTATACTAACCGACGATGTTTTTCGGTTTACAACTAAGTTTGAACTAAAATCTTGAACTGGGGTGGCTTGTAATTTGTAAAATTTCCAATGCCTGTAACATGTGTTTTTTACCTAAATTTTAAAAGTTTTAAGAATCTGTTGACTTAGATTGCTGTGGCAGTGGTGTATTTCTAATTTTTTTGTAACGGCAGCTACTATTTTGTTTGGTTAATTTTGAGTAAGTTATTGTAGATTTTGTTTAAATTTTGTGTGTCTGTTTTGTCATTTATTGTTTTTGGGTTTTTTTTTATTTCAATCATTTCTAAGATTTCTCTTTTTTTGGTGTGGTTTTCTGTAGCTAATATTTTTGTTTTGTCGAAGTCGAATTTGTGTTTTGTTGTCTGTGTGTGTTTCGTGAGTGCTGTTTTATTAATTTTATCATACTTGTGGGATTGGATTCTTTTTTCTAGATGTTGGGAAGTTTGGCCTATGTATACTTTGTCACAGTTTTCACATGGTATTTCATAAACTACGTGGGTTTTTTTTTGGGGTAGGTGTTTTACTCTTGAGTGTACTGAAATTAGATTTTAACAAGTTATGTCCTTTGTGGCTAATGTTTATGTCATGTTTTTTTAATTTTTTTCCTATTTGTTCTGACAGTCCTTTTGTGTACGGGATGGATACGTAAGTACGTTCGGAATTATTTGTTGTAGTTTGTGCATTTTTGTTGTACAATTTATTTATTCGTTTTTTAAAGATTGTATTAATGAACCTGTCAGGATATTTGTTTTTTGTGAGGGCTGTTTTGGCTTTTTTAATTGCCTCTTGTCTGTATTCAGGATCTGAAAGGGTGATGGCTCGATCGGCAATGCCTATAACTACACTTTTTTTTGGGATATAGGATGATTTGATGTGAAATTTATGTATCTTTCTGACCATGTGCTTTTGGTAAACCATTGTGTCCTAATTGTACTGTTTGTCTTTATTAAAGTTAGATCTAGATCTAACTTTAAACGGCTGTTGAAAAAATAAATAATTGTTATTAACAATGTCCAGGAAATATATAACATTACAAGAACTCAATAGAAGTAATTATTTTACTTTTAGTCAATAAATTATGCATATATTTATTAAACAGTTCAAATATCTCTGTGATAAATAATAAATTACCTGATAACTTAAAATAATTACAAATGCAAAAGAAAAAGTAAATTATTATTCAACTTATGTAAGCCTTCAGAACGGTACGGAATTAAAATATTTCCTAAAAATATTTGCTAACACTATACAGGGTGTACAAATTTGATTTGGTTAACGTGAAAATAAAACTGTGAAGTAATACTTAAAAAACACTTCTTTACAGTATTATTTTTCAAAAAAACTAAAGATTTGTGTCAAAAAAGAACCATTTTTTTTTAAATTCCTTGTTACATTTTGTACAAAACAGTTATATTGCCATTTTAAAATGAGATAGAGGATATACAATGCTTTTAATTAAATAAAATGACATAAAAGGAGATAACAACTAACAAAGCATCAAAAGAAGTAAATAAGCGAAAATTTTAAGAATTCTTTTAAATTTTTTAAAAACTTTAAGTGAAAATAATTCCTAAAGTTAATTGTTTAAAACCACTTATTTTCAATATTGCGCCTATTAACAAACCATTAAGAAAAATGTTGATTCGTCGCTGAAACAAACATTTTATAACATAAGCTGGCGGTTGTTAATTGTTTCGGTCATTTGTTCACGGAACTGGGTTTTTCTATCAAAATGATCTTCAGCTAGTTCCATTTGGACTTGCATTTTATAGGGATGAAGAATACAAGTTTAGAACATTACCAACAGCCTCATGAGAAACTGCAGTTACAGTAGACACCTGGCAAAATAATATTAATAAACACCGCATAAATTAGAGAACCCCCCGAATCCAAAGCCGAGGATGCATGGGTGATGATTACACTTATGAAAAAACGCAGACACACAGCCATCTCCACTGACATCGCTAGTGCCGGTGACGGAATTCAAACCCTTATCTACAACGAGGAGACTATCTAGTCTCACATGCCATCGCGGGCCCTAACCAACTACTGTACCAAGCCGTAAGATACCATACCTCAATCTGAGCTGCTTCGTTCAAGATCCTTGACTTGGCTCTTTTTTTGTTTTCCACAGATCCTGTTTCTATAAATTTTGCAAACAAATTTCAAATCGCAAGTGTGGCTCATATGTTTCTTAGAATTACTTTCATTGAAAATCGCAGCCGTTTGTCTTGCGTAACAATTTGCAGTATTTGCATTACCGTAAATAAAATTAATTCAACCCTTCTTGCTATAGTTTACTCCATTTCATTCAAATTTCACAAGAATCCCAATTACGATGGAAACAAATTTTTGCAGTCTATCAAAATTTGTGTACTAAAAGTTTCTTAAAATATTTTTATTGATACTTTGCTTGGACTCATAGACGTTTTAATATCAATTAATAGCGTTAACTGAATAGCACAAATTTAATATCACAGCTCCAATAAAATATCCAGGTTTCAAAATGAAACAACATACCAAAAGAAAAATAGAAAAAAACCGGCCGTTTTTGTTAGGAAAGAAAACTGTCAGTTTTCATTCGAGACATCAGATGAGGTAGGGTGTCGTATAAGATTCTAAAATAGGGATGGTTGGGGGAGGGAGGTTGCTATTTTGTTGATTATCATACTACAGCAATTCCTCCCCCTCGATTTCATTTAATATGCCTAAAACCACTTTTTAATATCTCTGTGTTCCCGAGATGATTGAGGTCAAATAACACACGGTATAATTGCAGATTGCATTCATCAGGGGTTAATTAATTATTGATATTTAGTTAAAGTTGAATCCTTTGTAGTAGTATTAGTGAAGCTAAATGCTCTTGCAGAAATTATTGTATTAGTCTGAATCGATTTACTTGTTTAATTCTGAATTAAAGGATTAAAAGCAGATTGTGAAGCTTTTGAACATTTTGAATAACTCATACACATTCTTTAAAAAGCTAAATTATGGAAATTGATGTATTTTCTAATATTACTTTGACGATGAATTTTCAGACTTTATTCTTAGAGCGCTGTTTCAATTCTAATTGATTGAAATTGCACAATCTCTATGAATCAATGCTATAATTTTTGTGAGTAACATTTTGCTGGATTTAAACGTATCTGAATATTTAATTTCCAATGATCAACATGCAACCAAAAGTGTTGACGTTATTTCAGAAAATAAAACAAAAATTAAACCTTGATATTTGCAATAACAAATGAAAAAAAATTATAACACAACAGAATACTCTTATTTGAATGCCACATTGATGGTTGTTCGGAACCGACCGACGCTCTCTCTTTTTTTTCTACTTTTTTAGCTTATTCTCGTGACTTGAACTTAAGTAAACCAAGATAACAAGATCGCGTCATATTGATGTAATAGTAGTAGTTAGAGTAGGCTGGCGCCTGCCAAGTGGGCCACAGACGGGCCTTTTTTACCAACCTCTAACTTTCCCTCAATCCTTTATACCACCCACTAATTCGTCAAACCTCCTCGGCCTTCTAATGAAAGTCAGGATGGCTTTCGATTAGAGTGAGTGACACTTCTTCCATCAGAAGCATCCCAGAGATGAGGGTTTCATGCCACAGCCGCCAGAACGCCTCACACTGCACCAAGTAGGGGTAGGACTTTTTCTTGTCTCTCCTGCATCTCGGGCAAGTAGGTTTTTCCTTCACACCTATTTACAACAGGTATCTCCTAAGCTTGCAGTGTGTCAAGTCTCCGATCAATCTGGTCAGAATCTTCCTGCCCTGGCCAAGTAGCCAGGCCGACCTTCTTCGGCACAGTCACAAAGCTTGTCTGCAGCCACTGTTCACCCTCCATTTCCAATCCATTTTAATATATTTATTGAATTTTATAATTTGACAATACATATTCTTAAACTAAGGTGTACTTTATTTACTATCATTTGACAATCAGATGTGCTTTTGGAGCGGGCGATACACTTCACGTACGCAGTAAACATCCATCCAGACCGCTGTCATTTCCAAGCTACCTTAAATATGATTTTGTATCTTACTGCCCTTTCCAGAAATAACAGGACGTCAGCCGTGCTGAATACTGCTGTTTAAAAAAGTTGAATGAACATGCTCAATCTTTTAATACGTGATTTATATGATATAACACAGGAAAAACTATAAAAACCTGTTCTAAAAACTTGGAGGTTGTACTTTGCTGTTGGTATTATAATTTACTTTGGGTGACTAGGCTGGGTATAGGGTGAGGTAGGTATGGAATAGGTGTCATATTCTTGTGGTCTGTCTGTGTATTTGTTGGGTTATCTCGGTTCGTCGTAAAGTGGTAGTCTCTCATGTAAGTATTTGTGCGTATGTTGTGTGTTGTCATATCTTCGCGCGCGAGTTAAGTTTGTAGTCAAGTTGGAAGTTTGCATGTTAGATTTTAGAAATTTATATGCAGTCTCGAGTTAGTACGTAAGCCCTATCTGTCTATGTAAGTTTATATTGTCTGTTTGCGTTTGTTAGCAGATTATTTTGTGTGGTCTGGAGCCGTTTGTATTGCGTTTCTGAAATGCGACTCCAGGACGCACACGCATAAATCAATGTTGATCTTATTATGGTCTGGTATATTAATAATTTATTGTCCGTTGTTAGTTTACTGCGTCTGTTAATTAGTGGGTAAAGTCGAGTTAGTGTACTGTATGTTTTGTTGATAGTGTTTGTTATGTGTTGTTTAAATAATAGTCGTTTGTCGAGAGTCACTGCTAAATATTTTACTGTCTGTTTTTCGTCAATTCCAATATTGTTTATTTTCAGTTTTAAATGTCCGTATGTTTGTTAATTTCTAGGTGGTGGTTATAGTCTCGGTCTTGTTTTCGTTAAGTTTAATTTTCCAATTCTTGTAACATTCCGTAAGTAGGTTAAGATGGTATTTGACTTTTTGTGTCGTAGTCTGGGCATGGAAGGATTGTCCGTAGATAGTAGTATCTTCGGCGTAGAGTACAGTCTGTGTGTTGGCGCACGTAGGGATATTGGACAAGAAAAGGTTGAAAAGGACGGGGGAAAGGACTGTGCCTTGAGGAACACCTATTTCGAAGTTTTTAAGTGACGACACTTTGACGTTACTTTGACCTTGAATTTCCTATCAGAGATGTAATTCTTAATTAAGCTAACAAAGTAAATAGGTAGTTTAAATTTATTTTTCAATTTATATAGAAGGCCCCTAAGTCAAAAAGTGTCGAAAGCCTTTTCAATGTCTAATAGAAGCATACAAGTTAATTGCTTTTTTGTTAAAATCTTCCACTTTTTTGTGGAACATCAATAAAAGAAATTGAAGTGTGTGGAATTGTTACTTGGAAAGCAGACAACATAGATATTTTACAATATCAGATAAGAACAATTTAAGCTACAATACAGTGTTATTATTATAACAGATCCTTTGTAGACTGGCCTGTATGTAATGCCGGTCCCAGCCCAGGACTACTAGTGTATTCGAGGAAGCTCCCAGACTACTTAGCATTCGCATACTTGTGTATTTGTTATTAGTGCTGCTTTTATCGTAATGAGTTGTGCACTTGAGACATGAAATAGAAAGAGAAGCACAAATGAACTATTACTGACAAATTTTATCGTAGGGTTTGTTAGATGACTGGTAATATTCACCATCCCTTTGATTCGCGCTAAAAAAGACCGATGTCCTGGATATAGTGGCCTATGACAAATAAACATGTTTGAAATAAAATTACACTCAGTTACAATGTAGTAAATGGACTGAATATTCAACAGGATATACAGCAAAACAATGTAAATAAATTATTTGAGTTTAGTTAATTTTCTTGCAAGTTGTAAATTAAATAGACTCTGACTCATCATATCCCATACATGTTCTGTTGATTCTAAATCAGAATATTTGTCGGACAACGGAAAAACTCCACATTAGCATATTTCAGACATTCCCTAGTAATAGATGCTGTATTTGGTTATGCGCTATCTTGTTGCAAATGCCATTTTTCACCATTTTCATTACTGGAATAAGTATTTGGTCGTTACATTCTCAGGCGTTTAAAGTGCTTTTAATCAAAATGGCCTTTCACAATATCAGTTTATACCCAATAACATGTGTGTTTCAAGGAAATTCATGCTGTATAATACTTTAGAGCAAACTCTAAATACATCCATTAACCGTGTCTTCTTACCCTTCTCTACGACCTGCCATCCAAGGTATCATGGGAGGGGTTCATCACTGAGGACAATAACAATCGTTATCATATTGTTTTTGTTCGTTAATCCACTCCAAATGTTATTCATGGAGAGAAATAGGCATAATAAAGTGATAGATGCCTTCTTTTACAGTGACCTGTCAGAACTACGATCCGTCTTCGAGTTGCCACTCGTTCGGATCAGGCTAGGTCACCCCTACAATTTATTTGGCCCTGTTACAAGGTTATCAGTCACTTAACCTTCAATGCTCCTTTAATGTCCCATAAACGCTCTCATTGACGGCTGTTGTGACCTGTCTCTTTGTGATACCCAAAATGTGTTTAGATACAAGATAGAGTTCCTTGGCCCCATATCCAGCCAATTCATCTGCTTTCTCGTTCCATGGAACCTCTGTATATCCGGGAAACCTAAATAAAATTTATATATTTATGCTTGGCAAGCCCTTCAAGAGCGTCCCAACACTTTTTAAAAAGGAAGAACTTCATCCTAGGAGAACAGGCAGTTTTCCACTGTCAGAGCTGACCAGAGTCCACTGTCAGAGCATTTATATATGTATTATTTGCTCCGTGCTATTATTGGCATTTTACTTATTTGTCACACCAACATCACCTTCAAGGTGGAGATGTGTATTTTCCTCTTCGCCAGTTCAGCGATTGCTGCGTGACCTTCCTTTCTGCTTCTACATCGTCCAACATTTTGAGATACGCGATGCATTTTATTTAAAAGTAGGATCACCATTCAAGCAAGAAAACCTCAATCGGGATTCAAGATCTCAAATTTTGTACAAAATGTAACTTCTGTGGGTAATATTTATGGCTTTTAAGAATACTTGGAATTCAACTTCTATTGATACCCATTTCTAATGCAAGTTGCCTAAGAGATATGTGACGGTTATATATTTGCCTACTAAAGATATTTTGAAAACAATTCAAACAGGCCAACAAGGATTTTGTGATAGGATTTTTTTTTGTATTTTCTGACTGAGTAAGGACCCACTGACTGTCAAACAAGCATTTTTTTATTCCATCACATATAGTTCTTTTCAGCTATAGGCCGTGCAGAAATATCATTTCTTAAAAGGAAATCCAATAAACTTAAATTCAGGTTTAAAATTTTGTGCGCCACTGGTTAAAACGGTTTTAGAAGCGAACTAGGTGTTCGCTTCTAAAACCGTAGAGTAATTACCGATATATACATTGCGGGTGCGGTTTAGTAGTGGGGATGCACCTAGTTATTTACACAGCGACGATGTCAGTAGTCGACCATTGTCTCTTTCAGTGTGCGCTTGATATTACGTTATTTTGTACTCTGTTATAAAATGCCTAGAAATTGTAAGAATACCCCAGATATCTTTTGTTATATCTATGGTTGTTTTGTTATAAAAAAAATTTGACGCAACATTACACCGCTTTTAAAAAAGCAGTATTATGCGTATTTTAAAAATAGGCTAGGCGACCAAAATAAAGCTTGGACACCTCATGTTGTGTGCAAGATATGTGAAGAAGAATTGAACCATTGGTATAATGGAACAGGAAAATCACTTTCTTTTGGGATACCAATGGTCTGGAGAGAATCCACCAATCACCACGATGACTGTTACTCTTTGTTATGTAACGTTCATGGATACAACACGAAAAATCTAAAAAACGTGTATCCAAATGTTCCGTCAGACTTGTTGCACATGAGCCAGATATTCCTATTCCGGAGAAACCAATCAGTGTAGACGACGTTTCAAACAGCTCTGAGTCTACAACTGAAAATGAATAGAATGTACATTGCCTTAGTGACAGCAGCGACATGGCAGGAGTTTTCAATCAGCTTCAAGTATTTTCACAATCAGAACTTAGTGATTTAATCAGGGACTTAGGGTTTTCGAAGGATGTTTCAGAAATCTCGAAATCTTGACTTAAGAACAAAAATCTATTGGCTTCTACGTTAAAATTTCGTTGTATAGAAATAGGGAATTTCAATATGTGAATTTCGTTGCACAAAGTGGCCCTTTAGTCTATTGTACTAATATTGCTGACCAACTTGGTACCCCAACGTATAATGCTGATGAATGGAGACTTTATAGATTCTTCGAAGAGAAGAATTAAGGCCGTTCTACTCCATAAAGGGAATATTTTTGCATCCATTCCTGTTGCTCATTCTGTACATCTGACGGAAAGTTACGATAACCTAAAATTACTGCTGCAAAGAATCAACTACAAAAACGACAACTTGATGCTATGCGGCGATCTGAAAATTTTAGGCTTGTTATTAGGTCAGCAATCAGGATATACAAAGTATCCGTGCTTTTTATACGAGTGGGATAGCAGTGATAGAAAATAACATTGGTTGAAGAAGGATTGTCCCCAAAGAGAAAATCTAACACCTGGTTCAAAAAACGTATTGCATGCAAGTCTCGTTGATCCAGAAAAAATTCTTTTGCCACCACTGCATATTAAATTAGGCTTGATGAAGCAATATGTTAAAGCACTGGATAAAAATGGCAACTGTTTTAAATACTTATGTAGTAAATTACCATCTTTTTCTGAAGCAAAATTAAAGGAGGGTATTTTCGTGGGGCTTCAAATAAGAATTTTGATGCAAGACGAACAGTTTGAAAATACAATGACAAAACCTGAAAAAGAAGCATGGACAGCATTTAAAAATGTGGTCAATAAGTTTTTGGAAAATTTTAAAGATCCACAATATGAAAATATTGTCAATACAGTGCTCGATAAGTTTAAATAATTTGGTTGTAATATGAGCATTAAAGTTCATTTTTTACATGCTTATCTCGACTATTATCCCAAAAATCTTGGTGATGTCAGTGAGGAGCAGGGTGAAAGATTTCACCAAGATATTAAAGCTATGGAAAAAATGTATCAGGGTCGATGGGATGTGGCTATGATGACAAATGACTGCCGGATGCTTAAAAGGGACAGTCCTATAGCATCTACGAGGAAAACTACAAAACGAAGATTTTCGCAAAAGCGAAAGAGATTGTCTAAGAAACAACAGATGATAAATTAGTAAAGTTGTGTTTCGTGAGTTTACTGTTTTTCTCCTGAATATTTTCTGATTAATATATATTTTTTTTACTATTATATATTTTTTTAATTTTTCATTTCCGTTCAGTTATTCAAAACCCTTACGTGATGGGCAAAAATGGAAGTTATATTCGAAATCAGCATGACCAAATTACGCAAAATCAGTTGTCAAATCCAAATCAACTTTCAAAAGTTGAAAATTTTTTGGCCTGTGTATTAAAGTTTTATTATATTACACACATGATAATATCTGCCTTGCAAATAAACAATTTGATTTTTATTAATTAATTATTGGTCGATATCCAAGCGTTGAATGGAAAAATGTATGTATGTATATATGCAGGGTTAAAAAACTTAGGTGTTTTATTATTTTATTAATACCGTAACTATGGCCTGCATAAAATACTAATATTTTGCCTTTAAAACCTATAAGTTCATGAAGTTCGAACAAATTACCTTAACAGATGGTGTTTGTTAACAAATTTTAGTCCTTTTCTTTCTCATGTTCATACAAGTAGATGACGAATTAATAGGATCGAATAAAAGTACATAACTAGAGCATAGTCAAGAATTACTAGTCAATTATATCCGCTACCAAAAGTAATATCTAACTATCTCAGTAGTTGGAGCCACTGTATTATTTGTCTGCATGTTTAACTGCTTTATCCTCTTTCATGATTGGTAAAATTATAGCATTATTCATATAAAACGTAATTCATCCATTTATAATCAGAAACAGAACTATACATGGTTGTATTTGACCTAGTTTCGCTTTTTAGTAGTAGATGGAAAATTTGTAATTCTTTCGTATGAATAAAAAAGAATTTTAATTGTTTTTAAATTTTAACTAGATTCTTTACAATTTATCTCACCAATTAAAAAGTCTTGTTTTGTTTTACTGGACGTTGTGTAACACTCTAGCTAGCTTGGGGAGGATGGTTTCATATAATGGTAAAAGCTCGATAAGTTCTGTTTTAGTAGAACATTTCATTAGTTATGAATTAGTTGGAAACAAGTTACTGGTTGACTGAACAAATAAGCTATTTCGACATTAACAACTCACTGGACATGGACAGAAACATAATTGATAAAGACTTCTACATCCTGCTCATTTTCAGAGGTCCTGAGTACTCTTTATATGAGTTTTTGTTTCAATAGTTGTATTTATTACATATTGGTTTATTTTTCTGCACTAGTGCATTAATTTTAGTCTTATATGAAGAATTTTTATGAAATTGTGTTTCTTATTTAAAAAAAAAAAAATTTGAAAAGCAAACAAATTTCAATCTGAAAATTTCTTTTGAAGAAACTTTTTTGATATGTTTTTTGGCTGAAAGCTGTTAAAGAATATCCTATCGTTACAGATTCAGCTGTACTATTTTTTATTCAATTTGCATGTAAATTTTTTATGAGAAAGAGCTTTTTTTTCACATATATTTATAAAAAATAAATTTCGAGATAAATTAAATGCTGAACCCAATTTGAGATTTTACCTGTGTCAAATTGAGCTAAATTTTCAAAAAATCATTATTTCATATAAATTTTGAAACGCTTAATAAAAATCTGTGTTTGAAATTTTCTTAAAAAAACTGTACACCCTTGGATTTTAAAAAAATCCAAGGGTGTACAAAAATTATGATCGTAACTTCCAAGGGGGTCGTGGTTACCCAGTTGAAAACCGCTGAACCAAAGAATTATTGGGTTAGGTGTCATGAATGTCATTATGATTACCGAAGTTACAATAATTAATCTAGATACTGTCTTTCAATTTAAAATGTCAAAATAAATATGACAAATGTTCATATTTTGATTTATCTAATTTAAATATTCTTATAATAATTTTTGTACGAGTTCAGAAGAATGAAAGTAAAGATATATCGGACTAGGGGGTTTTCGTTTTTTGTATTTTAACTGGTGGAAATCATTTCTTGACTAAAAATTTTTCCTTTCTGGTGAGTTAATATTTTTTCAATCTTCATCTTTGTTGCTTCTAATATTAAGAACACTGTTATTTAAATCAATGCAGCTTTTGCTCCTAGACTGAGTAATTGTTTTAATGGTTTCTATAATAAAATCTATTGGAAGTGTTGTTTTTGATTCATTATATGCCTAAAACTTTTATACTAGCACATTCAGATAAGAATGAGAGTATAAAGTATAAAGATCTATAGGTATTTATTATTATTATAATGTTAGGTATGAAAAAATGCTTTTGTAACCCAATAATTATTTTATTATTTTTTCTAGAAAAGCTTATATTAACTTAGTCGGTAAAGGTGTAATATTACAAGAATATTTGTTATAAAAAAATTTCTGTTTATTGTATATAATTTTATTACTAATTTAATAACAATCCTACTATTTTGAGCATAGTTACCTCAATACAAATTACAATAGCAGTATGGAACAAAATAACTGTTAAATATTGCAAATGATTTATGATTATTAGAAAATTAAATTGGATCATACTATTGATAGAATAATTTTCTCCAACCGTACTAAATTAACCACAGACACAATTTTCAGTTGTTAATTAATGCAATTTACTGAATAAATTCAATAGCTAACTGAACGAAAATGATGCACCTAATTAATTATCCATTTCCAAAAGTAAATACATATTTCTACTAAAATAAATATTTATTTAGAAATGAGCAATATAATAGAGAAATAGTAAAAACAGGTATATACATTGTGACCTACTTGAAAGCTGTAAAACCCCATAAAATTTGTATTTATCGCTCGATTTTGACAAACTTTTTTTTTGAATTGTAAAGGGCGAAAAACTGTACTTTAGAACGTGTCACATCTTTTACGAAAATCAAAGGCCGATTAACCAATTTTTTGGGGGTGAATGTTCAAGAAATCGTATTAGCGATTTAAAAAAAAAACTTGTATATACGATTGGATTACGCACCCCCTGAATAGAGTATTTACCAAATATCATAAAAGAATATTGCATATTTATAATTCTGTTACCAAATTAAAAATCACATTGTTCTTGTAAATTTATTTCTTCTGATCAAGTAATCCATGGAATAAAGAGTGAAAAACCACTGAAATACCACAATACTAATTCTATCAGATTTGACCCTTTGTACAAGAACATTAGTTAATTAATGGCATAATTAAGGAACAATTAAGTATGAGACAAAATTGAACTTTTGCGCCTTGTTGGTGATAATATTCATTTGGCAAGAGATGCTGCCAGAAAATTTAATAACAGACATCTCGACAGACCTACAGACTGTACCTCACATAAATAAAGTTTTCAACGAAATATGTAATGTATCAAAGCATATTTAATAACAGACATCTCGACAGACCTACAGACTGTACCTCACATAAATAAAGTTTTCGACGAAATATGTAATGTATCAAAGCATATTCTTAAAAGCAGAAATAATTTATGGAATATTTTCATAATAATCCTCATTAGATCTATTATATAAAAAAGCCAACAAACTTTCGGATTACAGAATCACTGGTAGGGGATATAATTAAGGTTACTATAATGGTTACTAAAAATTGGAGACACTGATGTAAACATGTTTATTGAACAAAACCAACATAATAAAATACCTAATAAACGGTCAAAGAAATGTAAACCAAATCACCGATAGTACCGAAACTAGCTCAGTTCAGCTTCACTTAGTGGTCAGGGTAACTAACGCGTGGAAATAATACCTCAATAGGTAGTTTTATATTCTGATAAATTTATCGGTGATGCAGATTTTCTTTACTGACCATACGAAATGGCAATCGATTTCGAATAAAAAAATATCGATTCCCGATTAAATTGGTAATGAAAGATTGATTCAAAAATCGACCATTTCCTCCAGATAAGATCGATCTTCTAAAGATCTATTCAAGATCACCATCTCTATTTTTCATGAGGGTGTTCGCAAAGTCCTAAAATTGCAACAATTTCAACTCTAAGAAATGCAAGTCCATCATGAACTAGCTGAAGATAATTTTGATAGAAGAATCCAATTTTGTGAACAAATGACCAACAGAATAAACAACAACCTGCTCCTCTTATAGCTCTTTTTGAAAGTTTTTGTCACTAGACACAATTGTCGCTACTAAAGCGATTAAAATCCATTTGTTGAAGAACATGGTCATAGCAAATAAACGTTTGGACCGACATATTGGGAGATAGTATTATTAGCCCTTTATTCATTGAAGAAAATTTAAATGGCAATATCTATTTGGACATGTCAGAAATCACCATTAACCCGTGCATTGTATAATTAATTAGGATGATTACCTTTTCCTAGATGTAGACATGCTTTATTTCCAGAATAATGGTGCACTTCCGAATTATGGTTTATAAGTATGGGAATGATTGAATAATACATTTCCCGGTAAGTGGATTGGCAGGAGAGGTGCCATAGAATATCCAGCGAGAGCTCCGGATTTGGCGCCACTTGACCTTGACCGTTGGGTCATCTCAAATCTGTCATTTACAGAATTCCAACGCAGATCATTTAAAAACTTCGGCAAAGAATTACTACAATGTCGCTCTTTTCCAAGAGACGTTTTCCGAAATGTGACACGTGAGTTTGAGAATAGACACTTCGAGACGATAATGGATAAAATGAATAACATAATTAAAATGTTTTACTTGTCTAATTCTTTTTTTGAACAATACCCTGTGAGATGGGTTTTTTAAAATCTGAACGTGGTAACGATCATTCGAATTCTCATAAAGGAATCAAATAAGCAAGTTATTACAGTTTTTTTTTTTGCAAATTTCGGATTTTCAGTTTTTGCTCAACTACACAACAATTGTTTGATGAAACTAAATTCAATTTTTGCAAAAAAGATAAACTTTCAATGGAGCTTTCTTTTGAGTAAATATAAAAGGTAGAGGTCGTTTAAGATTCTAAAGTTGAATCTAAATTCTAAGGTTGTGGGTGAGGTGGTTGATCTTCTGTTGATCTTCATACTACAACAATTACTTCCACTCGATCACATTTAGCATAGTTAAAACGACTCTTTAATATCTCTCTCTGTTTCCAAGATAATTGGGGTGGGAAATTTTTAACACCCCATGTAAGAAAATTATCTTCAGTATATTTGCAAAATTAAATAAATGGTGGCTTAGTTACGTTATCTTTAACTCTAAACTTCTAAAATAAATACAATAAAGTTCTTGTTGCATTTAACTTTATTTACTTAAAAAAACTTTCCTACTTTTAAAAATAAAGAGTAAATACTGACTAAATAGGTTACTCTTTAGTAACTATAATTAAGTCTGTTTTATTTAAAATGATAATTAATGTATATATGCATTGCTTACTGAAAGTAACTTTACTTGCTAAAAGAAAATTTAAACATATTAGCAATAAACATTTAGAAAAATGGAAATGATATAGTTTCTGGCTATTATTCAAGCAGAAGCACAAATTGTTCTATTAAAGAAATAGCATCACAGAATCATATTATAGAAGAAGAAGAAGAAGAAGAAGAAGAAAATACTGTGGATGCATTTATTAACAACCTAAGTAAAATGTGTTTTTGATGTTCAAGGAGTTCAGATCATTTTAGGCGAAATTAATGCACAGAGAAGAAACCTATTCGTTTCATTTCCAGAGAGTTGAGGCATTTTAACCTGGAGATACTGGCGGTCGAGGAAATTGTGAGAGTTTTTTCTTCTGGCTTTGGGCCTTGCAGCCAAACTCAAAAATAATATCACAGAGGCACTAAGCTAAACCTTAAGGGAACATAACTAATAAAATATCTGATGTGACCAGCACATAACTTTCTTATACCAGTATATATATTATCCTGATCTAAATAATCATTCTATTTAATTCTTCACTTACCTCAATTAAATTTTAATAGCGTACCTTAAAATCTTTCATTATAATTTTTAAATAATTAATTATCAGCGTCATTCGACACTGTCAATAATAATTTATGTCATATATTTTAATAATTTTTTGTTACTGACATTGACATTTATGTAACTAAATCAAATGTTTCAAACGTCAAACTGTTAAATATATCCTAACCCCATTTTATCAGGCCAAATGTGTAAAATATTTCAGTTTAAATCAGCTTTATTTAAGTACTTGGAAAAAAATATTTAATCGCTTGATATAGTAGACATGATTTATGATCTTTCATCAAAGAATATATTTTTTTTGTAAAGTCAAATGCAAAAAAGTTTGGGTCCCGTGGACCCCCTTTCAGAAGGCCAATTTTGCTCATCACCTAATTTTTCATTGTCTTTGGCCTTTAGAACAAGTGTACCAAATTTGAAAGCTTTACCTCAAAAATTGTGGCTGCTATCGCCATAGTACACACATGCGGACAGATTTTTTTTCATAAAGTTATGTTTTTTCATTATAATTCGTCGAGATTCGTCCAGAAATGCAATAAAAATTTTTAATTTTTTTTCCTCTATGTGCCGCTGGTAGCTGGTACTGTATATATTGTTTAAATTTTTATTTAAGGGAACATCACACCATTTTGTTTAATTTAAGTTTGATAACGATAACTTTAACCTCATTTGTCACCAAATACGATGTGAACCTTTTGTGTGGCTACATTCAGGGTATTAAAACCTGGTTTCTATCTATGTTTACAATCTGTGATTAAGGGTAGTAGTAAATACTTTAATTAACGTTTGAGGAACCGTTATCGTAAAGTAATGTAAATAGTTTTTTTTATATGTGTTTTTCTTTCATGAAATATATGTGAATGTAGCCTATTTCATAGTTGTGGAATTTAATATTTTATATTAAAGCACCACCTTATAACGAGAACGAATAATTCATGGTAAGTTTAAATTTAAGTAGAGTGATTATTTTTTTTGGTGTTGTAATTCAGATAAACTGGGTGTAAATGCCCATAGATCTGAGCTAGTTTTATTTTATCGTGACACTCATTATCTTATCCGGGCTAAGTAGTATCTCGACTTGCTACATTCCCGCGCTCAGTAGTTTTGTAATCACCCCTACAAGGTAGTGGTACGAGGAGATAAATGGTAGCAAAATATTTAAGTCTCGAAGTTTTAAAACAGTTACTTCGTACTAGGGTAAAAAAAATCTAAGTGAATGAATAATTTATAGCTGTATTTACAGTTGAATAAGAAATCAATCGCCAATCACGCTTTAAAAAATACGTAAAACCGGCAATACTGCAGACTGCAGTACCGGTCCTCGCTTTCACTGGCTGCTTGTGTTTGGCGCCAAACCTAGTCAGATCACGTCATTTTTTAACCCTTTTCCGGGGCTCAAAACAATCTGGAAAAATTCTGTGAGCTCATATTTATAGATACTATCGAACCAGCAAATAAAAAAAAATGTGGGAAATGCCCATTATTGTAATATTATCGTTAAAACCAGTAGTGTATTTTATATACTAGTGAACTACGATTGCTTGGATTGTGAATATGGAATGATCCGGTGATAGTTTAATTTTAAATTCATGGTTGCCTAGAATATACAATCCGTGCCTGCCCTTAATTTTGACCGATCTTTGTCGATGAATTCTGCATAATTCCACTTATCTGGAATACTTTAAGGGATACATTTATTAATAGATAAATTGTCGCTTTATTTGGGAATGACTATGGAGATAAAATAAGAGTTTAATCATCTCCAAAAATTATCAAGAATTGGTGGAACAATCTCGAAATGCTTGACTTAATGGTGGTGACGGTTTTTTTTATCAAATATTTATTCACAGTGAGTCTCGAGGCTTTTTAAGGGCCTCACTGATGACACAAAAAATATATAAACACGTGTCTGTGGATGTTTTAAAGTTTTGAAGTGATGTTCAACCGGTGAGTACTTTTGTTTTATTTATTTTTGGTTTTACTGAACAGAGTAGTTAAAATTAAAATTAACATTATTGTCAGTTGTACTGAACATAATGTGCATATTATATTTTTGGCAAATAGCCGGGAAAATAATTGTTTAAAAAGATATATGTTATACTTATCTATGATAAGTTTTTGTAAAAGTAAGAAAATAATAGTTAGCAAAATGATTATTTAGCCTTGTTAATCTTTTTGTTCCACTCTATATATTGAACTTTTACCAAGAAAAGGGTATTGTTTTAAATCAATATTTATTCGTTAAATCGTAGGTATTGAGAATAATAGAGATATTTTGCAAGAGTGGAGGGTTCTTTATGCTTATTTTCAACAAACATATGTAGTTAGGGAATTAACGTATTAGATATAGCGGGGACTCAAGGGTTTCAACATATAAAGGAAACTGCGAGAGTTAAGCTCACATGTCAGACAAATGAAAATGAAGTTACAATTTTTTATAACAAACAACCGACGATACTGAAATTTAGTCGACTGCTTTATACTGCTCAAAATAAATAAGTGATTATACTACTCGCCTAGTTACCATAGTTACCAAATGCACAGACACTACTACTGCACGTTGAAATAAAGTGTTTAGGAACTTGCCTCAAATCCTGGAGTCGCGGTTCGACCCCCAGTTGAGGAGCTCGGATTTTTCCTAAAGCAGAAATTAATCCTAGTATAGTCAAATATTAAGTGTGTGTCTGTTATCTCTACATGTGTAGCTCCTTACTGAAAAAGTTATCTCGGGATTTTGTAAGACAGGAGTTGTATTACTTATGGAGATTAATTTTAAAATTTTTGAAACAAAGAGAAATTTGCATGGGGTGCTCACATGGCAAATTTCTGAAACTAAGTTTTTAGTTTATCGTTTGTGGTACTCATATTTGAATTTTAGTTATCTCAGAAAAATGTTAGATTATTTTCCATTTTTAATTTCCATTTCTAATGCACATCGAGAGCCTTTCAATCTAATATAATTTTCTTTGTTATTCGGATGTACATAGCGAAATCGAGGGTGAAATATTCATACTATTGTAATTGTACCCTTACATTTATTTATTTAATGGACAAAATGATTTTGCTAGAATCTTTATATAATAAAAATTATAAACAAGGTTTAAAACGTCTCCCGTCGACCATAACTTTCGAGCGGAATATGCTGGTGGGTAGTTGCATATTTTGCGGACTTGCAATAAAATAAACACATATGTCCTTTGAATTTAATTTCTGAATACGCTAAAGTTTTGTTTTCTTGTTTTGTAAGTATTATCTAGAGTACATCACAAGTAGAAATATAGCGAAGTTTTAAGTTCACTGAGCATGACGGAAAATATTTCTATGTTTCCGATAAAACAGAGATAAAAGTTTTTTTACACAAGAACGTGTAAGAGAATTATTGTGAAAACTCATAAATCATTGCTTACTGAAACACATAAGTATATAGGGTGTTTTTAAAATGTGGGTCAAAACTTCCACAAAAGTTATAAATATGTGGCATAAAACGCACCCCTAGGGGATCAGACTTTCTTTCTATTATTTGAAGAACGGTCAAAAATGAACGGACGAAATTTTTGGCAGTCACTTAGTTTTTTATGCTGAATAAGATGCGCTAGTTCATTTTTGGTTAATAAAATCATGAGCTTCCGTTTTAGGGGGGAGCAAGGGTGTTTCACACTGTAATTTTTATTGTTCAACTTTCTTTTAATTTTTACCTTAAATTTAAAATTTCTGGACACTTTTATTTAAAGAAGGCCCTATTTGTTTATGTCGATATCACTAACTGTTATAAAATAATTTGAGTTTAAAAGTTAAGGGTCTTGTTTAAGTAAACATGTCCAAAAATTCAAAATTGTTGGTACGCCTTAAAAGGAAAGCCCATGATTTTAATCACCATAAACAAACTAACGCATCTTATTCAGCATGAAAGACTAAGTAAAT
Organism: Rhamnusium bicolor; assembly: GCA_029963845.1. Taxonomy (NCBI): domain Eukaryota; kingdom Metazoa; phylum Arthropoda; class Insecta; order Coleoptera; family Cerambycidae; genus Rhamnusium; species Rhamnusium bicolor. Next base: position 117,940 of record JANEYF010002981.1, on the reverse strand, counting down.
GCCAAGAATTTTGTCTATTTTTTTTCAAATAATAGAAATAATTATATTTCATCTGAACCCCTTTAAGGATCTCTAACTCCTAAGGGGTTCGTTTTATGGCACATGTTAAGAACTATTTTATTTATCTTGATGAGTACTGCACGCTGTAGAAGTTTAAAACTCTCTTTTAGAAACACACTTTATATTTTTTAATTAACATGAGTTTCTAGTAATTGTCGGTTGTAATGCCATAATTGTATAAAAATTACCGAAAGTTCTGAAAAAAGTGTGTTGCATGAAAATCGCCAGAGTTTATTTTCTTCATTGTTTCAAAGTTGAAACAGCCGAACTCCGAAGGAGGAGCGCTATTTTTTGAAACAGCGAAGAAAATAAACGAATGTGGGTTTCCATAGGCAACATATTTTATTCAGAAGAAAATTTCCTGAATAAAAAAGATGAACACATTACTTTTTTTGGGTTTTTCTTCTTTTTTTTATTTATTATAATTTAAGTAGTAGTTAATGTAATTTATAAGGTTATAACTCTGAATGTTTGTGATTTAGAAATTAAACGTAATAAAAATGCGTCATCACAGTTAAATTTTCAATGTTGAATTTTCGCTGTCGATTTCTCGAAAACTACACGTCTCTTATGGGCATTTTTATATATGAGTGAAATTTTCTTGAAAATGTTATTTTTAACAAAATAAAATATATACTTGTTATAGATTAATTAGGGATTGTCGGTTTTTAACAACCTTGTTTAAAACCAGTTTCTTGGATAAATTTATAAAATTTGAAGAATTAATAAGTAAAAATTAATTAATTAAAAACATTAACATTTTGACTTGAAATCGTCTCGGGAACAAGCATATTGTATTAAAAATTTAGTGTAAAACTAATCCTCACATGTTGGGCCAATGTTCGACATGAACATTTACCAACTCATTTTATTATGTTTAGAGCTCAGACGGACGTATCGGTTCCAAATGATGGCTTTTGTGCAGAAATAATATTAAATTGTAAACAACAGAAAAACAGAAATTTATACAACACGATAAAATGAATTTTATTTTATTTTAAAATATTAATACGTAAACTAGTTTTATCGGCAAACGTATAAAAAAAAAGAAGTTCTATTTTTACACTAGCTAAATTTGGGGGTGGTCACATTACATTTTTCCTTATAACTCATGGATGACAGAAGAAATCTAAATTCTGTAAAGATATTTGATTGGTTCCTAATTTAGGTCTATTCAGCAGTAGGAGTTTCATCCCTGTACTTAATGTCCTTTTGATTCATTTTAAAATGGTATTACGTAACCTAGTTTTATCGGAAAACGTACGGATTTGTAAAGATTGTAGTAATTTTTTTATTTTTTTTATTTGATTCAATATATTTCATTTTGTTATATTTTTGTAGTGTTATAGATATTAAATAAATTGAAAAATTTTAATATCCACAAGTATTTTTTAATTATCTTAATTATTATATTTTGCTCTTCTTCTTCGAAAACCGGTTATTCAAAAGTCAATTTTTGTACAAACCCTGTTACATCCCCATATATGTCCAATAACACTATTTTTGGGTTAACCAGCTGATAACCTTAAATAAATACTCAAATATTCAAATAAAAAAAAAACTGTAAAACAAAATGTACCGTACACAGATATAGGTTCAATTATTATTTTAAGTCTGCCATAGTATTTATTTAATTCACCCAGAAAACTCGTGGCATCTGTCTATCCAAAAAAAATAATAATAATTACTTATTTATTTAAATCACCCTGTATGTTATAACCTAGCTTAGGTTAAAAAAAACATAAATTCTTTTAGTTCACACCAATATGTTTACCTATTGACGTATATAAAATAATAGCAAGGGATGTATCCAATCCACCCTGTATAAAAACACTGGAACTTATACCACAATCTTAAGAAGTAGATAAAACAGTGTTCCTCTTTAAATTCTAGGTACCTAGATACTGTTAATAATTTTTGTTTTATATTCTATGTTTTATCTTGTAAAAAAAAGGAAAAGAAACTTAATTAGTTCTAACGAAATTATGCTACAACTAAACTAGGTGCAGTTATGTCCGGCTATACTTTGTTGAGTAGTGTCCTTATATGAACCAATTTAAACTTAGAGAAAATAAGACAACCTTCCTGTCCTAGTACGATACGAGTAAAGCTATAAATTGTAACCTGGGGATATCACTAACAGGTCGAGATCCAAGTGTTCATTCCGTTGAATTTATTAAAATAGGTAATTATACGTAAACTCTAATAACTTCCTACTCACATTATACGGGGTGGCCATTATCCATCTATTAAGAATTGTGGTATGTTTTCAGGTTGCTGAATTATACTGAAAAACTGAAAATGGTCGATTTTTTTAATGTTAAATAACTTCGAAACCGTTAATCTTAGGAAATCTGTGAAAATTGTTATCAATAGATATTTTTACGTAGAATTCAATAAACCTATTGCCAATTCCATGGCTGACATGATTTCCAAGATATAACATAAACTTGCATTTTTATAAATGGAAACCATAGTCGGCTATGGGCTTATAAGAAAGCTTATTTTTTCTGATTCTGATTCTTATAAACATTTGTATGTCCATTTAAAAAAATGCAAGTTTACGTTTTATCTCGGAAATCGTATCAGCCATGAAACATACCACAATTCTCAATACGGCAATCAATTGCTCTCACAATTCTGCCCAATTTTGCTAATTTAACCGACTCTGTAACTATGCAAATAAAAAAGTTACCCATGTAAGTAGATAATGATCACCCCTTATGTACATATATACCCATACCACATATCTATATTTTCAATAATGATAACTGATCACTTATTATTTTAACGAGAAAATAAACCATAACAATCCTAAGATTAATATAAAAAATAACATAGATATATAGGGTGTTCCATAATTGGAGACGACAAATGAGGTATTTTATTCTGCGTAAAATTTTAAGCAAAGAACACTTTTTCCGATCGAGCTTTGTTTCCGAGATATTTGATTTTAAAAAAACTTTCTTTGACATTATTTTGTTCAAAACATTATACAAAACATTTTGTTACTTTTTCTTATTTAGTTTGTTATAAAATACAGTTTAACAATGAAAAGTAACAGATATCATTTTTGACTACCGGTATTGCAACACTCTAGATGCGTTTCGTAAATACCAATTAAGATCCTCAAATAGATGGCATCCTCCTCGTCGAGAGTTTTCCGAAGCATTTCAAAGTCTTCGTGAATTTGGAATTGGTAATTGTCGAGGTGAACGTCCACATCAACAACATACTGTTGTACAAGAAGTGGAAATTATTGATGCAGTGCTTAATGAACCTGGGATCAGTATAAGAAGATTTTCTCCACTTTTAGAACTTTGTCTGCAGAGCCTTTAGACTCGCCATTGACAAAACATACAACCAGACGGGGTGGAATATCACGGCTTGCGTTTTGTCATTGACTGTTTGGGCAGCATGTACAAAATCTTAATTTTATTAGCTCAACGTTATAGTCCGATGAATCTATTTTCACGAGGGATGGATTTAACAATATTCATAATGATGCAAAAACTATTCAGTTTGATGTTTTATAAACACTTCAGTTGAAACGGTATAGTAGATATTAAGAATGGACTTTTCTATATGCTTCTATGTAAAAAAATACCACAAGATACTGAGTTTACATTTTATTATTTCAGGAATACAGCATTTGTAACTAATAATAGACAGAATATTTACTAAAATACCTTACAATTTTTGATTGGAGAAAAGGTATATATAGCTTTACAAGTAAACATTTCAAAACATAACTTATTATTTACTTGCGATGATTTAATTGTTGAATACTACAAAGTCTTAATTAAAGAGACATTGTTGTCAATTTCTTTAACTATGTTCAGTGCGCAGACTCTGTTTTCAAAATCCATGTACAGATAAGGCCAAAAGTCTGCAACTGCACGTAATGTATTACACCTACAATAAGTGTAATATATTTAAGGAAATACCACCAAATTTTTTATAGTTCCTAGCAATATTTTACACACTTTAGAAATATCTCGCTGCCTGAGAAAATATCTTTTCCCATTGCACAGTGGAAGTTTCTTTCATTTCAAACGTTACTTACTCGTTTAGATTGAAATACTAGTGCCATGTTTGACCCCGATCAGAACTTAGATAAAATTAATTATTTTTCAACACTTGCTGAATTAAATCATTTTCAACAAGACTCCTAGCGTTGTTGATATTACTTTTTCTGTAAAAGAATAATAAAATAGATTTAGTTATACATATCCACAAGATCGGTTTTATGTAACAAGATACCAAAGTTTGCGCTTTAGTGATTTATGCATTAATGGCATCATATTCTGAACATGAAGAGTGAAAATTTCAGGGATTTTTTATGTACCAGAATATCGTATATCATAAATGATTAAATATAAAACAGGCACACCATTGAAAAGTTCAAGGCCTTAGTTATTCATTTCATATATTTAAATTGCCGTCGTAGTTATTTTAATGCCAAGAAATATATAACGGATCCTCATAAATGATCGAAAACCACGTGACCAATTACTTCCCTTTAACAGCCTCATCGAGTTGTGTTGTTAGCAAAATATTGTTGAAAACGATTCCTTAAACACATACTTATGTGCAAAAAAACCTTATCAGGTACTACCCTAATATGAAAGAAACGAAATAACAAGTTAAATGGTACCAATTGATCACATGGTTTTTAATCAGAGACTATGTATTTCAATAAATATAATTTACTCTTAAATATGACATTCCTATAAATATTATTGACTATTATTATAATCTAAAATGGCCTAAATAGCAACTTAGGTCCTAAGTATTACTAATTGTGTGTGAATAATTGTAAAAAAATGAGACATCATCATCTGAAACATGGAGAACAATAATATGCACGCTTAACCGCCTAAATACATCATCGGATGTTTAATAAGTAAAAATATTGGTTTGTGTAACTTATACGTACAAATTATACGATTGTGAGAATGTACACATAAAAGAAACTCAGTCCCTAACTTCATTTGTCCGTATAACCTTGAGCAACATCTGTATACTACTCTATTATCCGGGAGGCGACGGTCGTATACTTTTGATAAATACGTTTAGTATGTACATAGACATTTTGGTCATAGAGTGACTATATAGTATTTGATGGTTCTACTGATTATAAGAGAAACATTAAACCTGCAGAACAACGTCGTGGAACTAACAGCGAACAAACACAAAACATCTTCATCTTCTGATGTCGTTTTTGATCAATTTATGACAGTTTCAACAAACCAATAACAATTCCTTGCAAATACTCATAACAAGTCTCGCTTCATTTTAATGTTATGTGAAAAATTTACAACTGCAAACTGCGAACTGAAAGAAGCTGATAATGACGCTGATGTCCTCATAATTGAAACAAGCGATAGAACAATCCAATACAGCAAATACAACTATCGTTGTTATTTAAGATGTTGATTTACTACTGACTGCACAAACTCCAATTAATAAGATTATTTACTCATTGAAACCCGGGAAAACTCAACAACCAACAGAAATATATTCATCGAAAAGTTTATCTGCTTATCCAAAATGTCAAATTCATATCTTATTTTTACATGCAGTAACTGGCTGCGATACTACATCAGCATTTTTCAAAAAGGGGTAAAACAACAGTATTTAAATTATTTGAAAAACATGATTTAATTGATTGCGCTAAAGTATTTAAAAAGATTGACTCTTCTCCACAAGACATCATCACAAACGGGATTCACTTTCTTCTTGCTCTATATGGAGCTCCAAAAAAAAATGATTGTTTAGACAAGTATAGATATTTAAGTTTTGTAAAAAATACACGGAACAATAAAAGAGTACAACTATCTTGTCTTCCTCCAACATCTACTTCTGCTCATCAACACATATCGAGTATATTATCAAGTTCAAGTGTGGCTAGGCAATCAACTGGACCCAGAAGACTGGGGTTGGAAATTAATAGATAATACTTTAGAGCCAATTCAAACTTTACTCCCAACTGCTCCGGAAAGACTTCTTAACACTATTCTTTGCAATTGCAAAAAAGGTTGTAGTGCAAAATGTAGCTGTAAAAAAGTCGGATTATTTTGTTCACCAGTATGTACCAATTCTTAAGGCCAGTCTGGCTCTAATGTGTTGAATCAAATGCAACAGATGAAGATTTTTATGATATCAATGAGAAGACAACTAATGTGTCTTTTTCAGAATAATTTTCAGATATCCAGCAAGAAGAAAAAGAAGAAGAAGAAGAAAGCGAAGAAGACATTAGTGTTGATGTAGCATTTGAAAATTATCAGTCAGACTAATATTTTCCCGAAATCAACAATAATTCGAGCCACTTAAATCATTTCCAATAGTACCATTTTTTAGTTAATAGAATATTTTTTAACAAAACTCATTCACAATAGATCGTGGAGTACACTACCTCACAGGTGGTGTGGAAATGTGTGCATATTATGTAGAATACGACTTCCTTAACTTTTAGAATCGCGATTTCTCAGGAATGGTGATTCTTAGGAAAAAAAGTATAACAACAATTTTTGTAGATAGTTTCATGATCTACAACTTTTGTCTGAGCTATTTTTATGATAAGACTTACCGTTTACCAGAAAAATGCAAAAAGCCAATATTTTTTACCTTTGACCTTGAATAACTTTTTTAGCAGACGTGGGTTCGATGGGAATTTTTGACATTTTATTTGTAATAGTGTTCCCAAGATCTGCACCAATTTTTAGTTCTATGCGAATTATTGTAAATTGAAATGTCTACTTTCACGGGATTGGTATACAAAAAATACAAATTCCTATCTTCGTTTAATTTTCAGAATTAAACGTCGTCAAAGAATATCACATAAAATTAAAACTATAAGGTGGCTAAATATGTATAATCGTCGAAGGCTTCACATTGCATCATTTTTTCATAAAATTTTAAAATTTAAGTCACCACCTTACCTCCTCAACAAGCTGTCTTATCCAAGTGATATTCATAATGTAAACATAAGACAAAATGATATTCTTACTATACCACAACATTCCAAAGAAATCTTTAAAAGGTCATTCTCATATAACATTACTGCTTGTATAAATAAGTTGGCTTTTATGGAACTATCATGTGACAGTTTAAAAAAAAATTATAAATAAATGTTTAATTGAAAATCAGTAAGTTATTTGTTTTCTTATCTTTTTCTTCTTTTTCCTCTTCATTCTGCTGTATTATGTGATTTATTTAGTATTACACATTCTTTTACGTTTATATATATTATGTAAATTTCTCATGAAAATTAAAATGCCATAAAACAATATGTCACAATAAATTTAGGCTTGGGTGGAAGAACAGTTGCAGACATTTGCCGATAAACTGAACATGTTGCCTTTTATTTACCCTAATGTAAATTTCCTAAATTATATTTATTTTTAAAATGTAACTTCTGCAATTATGTAGACATTTTGGTGAATAATAAATGATTTATTTTTATTACTAATTTTCTTTTCGGTTTCCCGACACTGGACAGTCCTCCCGTGGCCTCTGACGCCTCACGGGAGTCGCACCAGCACATTAACCTGAGCCACTCCCCACATTCCGCAGGGTTAGTGACTGTAGATTCCAGAATCGTGGGCCGTAAGCAAAAGGAGGGTACCCAGAATGACCGCCTTCTGCATTTGGGCCTGCTAGCCACTCAGATGATTTTTGGCAGGCCGGTATGGTCTTCAGTTCCGAGAGTAGCGTAGGCTTTATCCCTCCGCGTACACCGATTATTAGGACGACCATTTTGACCGAGCTGTCTGGATACAGCACTTGGAGCTCGTACCAGAGATCGCGATATTTGGTCCGTTTCTCCTCTTCCGGCAAGGTGATGTTTTTCGCATGCGTTGAGAAATCGATGACATATATCACCTTGAGTTGATGATCGAGGTGTTCCAGTAAATCCGGCATTTCTCGTTCTCAACAAGGGACTCAATATCTCCAGTGGCGTCTGGTCTACCCTGTACGAGTGCCTTAGATGGTAGTATAGCACTCGTAACGCCGCGTTATGTCAGTGGATGTAGGCCGAAAACGCGTATTCGGGCATGCAGATAATATGTGCATAAGCGAATCCGGCGCCTGACGGCAGGTCCTGCAGTTGATGTCAGGAACCTCTACACGCCACACGCGGCTGCGGTGGACCAAGGTGTTGATAACACCATCTTGGCAGGCCATAATGAATCCCTCGGTCTCCGACCAAGCCCGGCTGACCTTAAAGAGGCGAATGTCAGTCTGGTCGATAAACCCAGTGTTCCTATGTTCTTATAGAAGGCATCACGCTGATGACTAATATCCCTCACTGTACTATTTATCTTTTGTATTATGTAAATATTTTTATTGACAGGTATGATTTAGAGGCGGTATTATTGTAAATTCCAAACGAGACGGTTGATATTATATTTTAATTAATAAAACATTTGTAAAGTACAATCGTGTACTAATTATAGTGAAAGTATTCCGCACTCCTAACTCTTAAAATCTTGACGTCCTCTGTATACGTTAGTTTTAATCATCTCCAGATAATGCCAGCTTTATTGATGATAAGCGCTGTATTCAGGTTTTAATGTTTAGGAATATATTCCATTGTAAGTGTTACAGCATAAGTTCCAATCTAATTTCGGATATGTTTTATTAAGATTTCGTAAATAATTTACATATTAACATATAAACCGTAGAATGTATCTGAGACATTATATTCATATGATGAAAAGTAACATAGATAACCTATTTATCTGTGCACACCGCTGCGGTCTACAATATGTTTGTGATCGACCGTGCTCATTCATTCTTTGTCTATTCCATGTCCATAGCCGAAATATTAGGAATATTTTCGAGTTGAAAGGGTGCACCAACTTTATTAAGGTTTATTCATATACACTAGTTTGATCAATTGATTTTTTTAGGACACAATAATAATGCAAAACTCTTTTGTAGTACGGTTAAAAAGATACGACATTCCGTCCGCATTCCTTTGATCTCTCGCCACTGTCTTCGGTGACCTTGTCCCTTTAAAAAGGTAGGAAACTGACGTATTTTGCGAGCAACATTCATAATGAAAAATAACCATTTCTCAGAGTGTCGCACCTTTATGTATATACAGTGTGTCCCCGGATTGACGCAAAAATAGGCGAAAAATACAAAAAATTTTAAAGTCGAAATTTTATCTTTTGGAGTTCAGCCCTGCTTGGATAGAAACGAATTTGTACCATATTATTAGTTTCGAAAAATCAAGTGGGTGGGTATGCATTTGATATTTAAAAAAAAGATGTTTTTCTCCATAGTAAAATGTCTTGTCTTAAGAGATACAGCAAAATATTACAAAAGAAAAGTTGCTCAGAATGATAAATTGGTAGCTGTGTAAAATTTAAAGATTTTTCCCATTTATCAAAATTATTTTCACACTCTTCTGAAAGGTCATAGTGTGCTATGGGTATAACAAAATAGGTATAAAATAATGGCATGACAGTTATCATAAATATTTAATGCACATTTCAATTAATTTTTTCTGAGCTTTAAAATTAATCACAAATTTTGAATATACCGCTGTAAAAGGTATTATGCTCACTTTACCAAAATCGATCTACTTAATTCAGTATTATGTTACAGGTGAATTAAAAATTCCAGCGGTTATTAAACTTTTTAATATGAAGTTTCCAAATGTATAGTCCTGATTGATTACAAAATTTGTCGCTACCGGCAGCGTACTTAATAAACAAAAGAAAAAAATAATAACTTTGATGAAGATGATGTATGTGTTATCAATGGATTCATTAGGAGAACAACCCAAGCTGTCACTGAGAAAACGGCCAATGGAGCTGGATATTAATAAAACACACAACGCATTTATAAAGGAAAAAAGGAAAAATTATTTAGAGCTAGATTTCTTCACACGCTAGAAGAAGATGAATCCCGAAGTTTAGAATTTTGTCTTTCTTTAGGTGAGAAAATTCTAGAGGATCGAAATTTCCTTAAAAATATTATTTTCTCAGTCGAATCAACTTTTATAATTAATGGCGTATCTTCATCCCAGAATTATTGTCAATATTTGTATGAAAATAATCCCAATTATATAATAAATTGTAGGCGGCAGTATTTTAAAAAGTTAATGTCTGGTGTGCCATTTTCTATCAGTTTGGTGTAATTGGGCCTTTTATGGAAGCTTAACCATATTTTAATATTTTGAATAGTCGAAGACTTAACCAGGATTCATATTTAAATATTTTGAATCAGTTCGAATTGTCTTACGAACTAAGATTTTGTTCATATTTTCAACACAACCGACGGCTCTCCTGCCCACTCAACTTTGAGAGTATATAAATGGCTGAATAAGTATTGTCAGGAAAAATAGATAGCCAATACTGATCCTATTTTTTGGCCGCCCAAATCTCCAGATCTGACAATAATGAATTTTTACTTTTGGAGTTACATAAAATAAATCGTATATTCGAATAGTATTCCCATTGATACAGAATTTTCGAAAAAATCGTATTAGAGAAGCTATTAATTCTATTTCCCTTGAGGAGATTAGAGCAGTCTTCAATAAATTTCGAAAAAAATTTAGAGAAATGTGTGTGTATAGGCGGTGGACTTACTGAATGAATTAATATTTTAGATATTGTAGTTTTAATTTGTAAATAAATAATCTTAAAATTTTACACACTTACATAATTTATCATGCAGAATAACTTTTTTTGTCTTTTTCGCCTATCGTACATCAATCTAGGGACACACTATATATTTAATCTTCGGTACAGTTTTACTATGTAAAAACAAGATAAGCTTTTAATGTTTATAAATAAGAATCGTCGAAGGTTCTTTTCTTCATACTTCTTAACGAATAATTCCTCAAATGATATCATAAGTACATTTTTTCATGTGGCAGGCCTCCAGTATCTAGGTTCTCTGTTTACGCAAAATATTTAGTAAGAACATAGCAAATAGAAACACGTGATAAAACGATAGTTTTATAATAGCTAATATTATTTAGGTAACCTTAGCGTGCAACTATAGTTTCTGATATTTATTTAGCGACTATTATGAGGAATATAAAAAAAACTTTCACACGAATGTTGTAGAGGTTACTTTGTTACATAAAAAAGTATGAGTTATTATATGAAACGAATAAAGAAAAATTGGTATTTTGTGCAAGTAAAGCTTATGAAACATACACAAGAGTAATGCGAGGTGCTGATTGCTTTCTCGTGCTTAAGTATGGATCTTGGTAAAAAGTGGATAAAAGAAATAAATCAAAGGAGGGTATAAAAGTAGAAAAAACTGTAAGGATCTAGACAGTGAAATGTACGTTTGTAAAAATATGCTGGATACGGAATTAGATTCTTAACAGGATGAGTAGGGACTCGGTATAAAAAAATTGAAAAGTGAGTGGTGCAGATTAGAAGGTATTACATAATGAGAAAGCATGCAAAATGCCAGTACAAAAAATTTATTAGGAATGAAATGTGATTGTGGAGCATCGCATATTGTATATCCATATTGGAAATACGAAACAAAGAACATATAAAATTACGTAAAGTTTAAAAAGTATAAAAATATTGATTGGCATAAAATGTTTCTTAATAAAAAGTTGTTAGCTTAGGTTAGATTAAGTAGGAGGATTGGAGCTAAAACTTTGTGTGATTATTATATAGGGTTATCCATAAGAAATATAATGTCAAACTTTTTTATAAATTAAGCGAATCAATTTCGTGAATTCCAATATATTTTTTATTTTATCCAATATTATTTTAGAGCTCTTTTTTACCAAATATCAAATTATAAGCAAATTTATATGTAGCATCCTCCCATGCACGGTCTCTTTAGTGATTAGTAGAGCTGGCAAATGGGTCCGCAAGTCACGAGCGGTGCTAGGTTGAGAAATACCCAAATACGTAAGCGAGATTTGTTTACTATCTTAGCAAAGACTAACATTTGACTTTAGTCTATTGTTATGCCTCGTGGTGTGTACAACGTAATTTATTCATCTCCGTTTGTTGTATTTTATTCTTGACGCTAATTTAATAATAAAGTATATCAGACATGTCCAAGAGTAAAAAACGGCCATACGCTGACAATGTGAATAAATTTATCAGTGAATTCCCAGATTTATTCTACAATGGTGCTATAACAAATTATAAGGTGCGCGAGATAGACCTGATGTGCTGGAACAAACGTGATTGTAAACATTACGTAAATTCTGTGCAACATAAAACTGAAAAAAATGGTGGACCTTCGATAACATAGTTTATGTTCGATTTACTTTTAATGCTGATTACCTGTGATGTCCGCTGCACATACTCGATAAACAACCATTTCAGGAGTTCTGGAATAAATACAATCCCAAGGTGACATTACCAAGTCACACAACGTTGAGTAATTATGTACCAACTGTAGCGAATACATTGTAAATAAGATCAAATATGTACTAAAAAAAACAGATCTATGGTTATTTGTTGAGGAGACGTACAAAAAATTTCTATTTTAAATATCTGTGTACCCTCTTCCGCTTTCGTGTAACTAGCTAGCAAATAACTGAGTGTACTGGACAAAAATTACGTGGTGGTGCTGAGCTTAATGACCTATCAAAAAGTCAAGTATTGATGTTTGTGGCCTACTAAACAATGCCTTTAGTAGGCCTTCTCTCCAAGAACACGGTTGTAGGTTGGTACATGTTACGTGTAAAATGCATACGTTACACCTTGTGGCAGAAACTAATCGATAAGGTTTACCAGAAGTAAATGCATTAATAGCAAGTACAAAAAAAGTGTTTCTTAAATCTCCTAATCGTCCTCGCGCATTTCATAGCAAGTATTCTCTGAACCACCACAGCCGATTGCAACACCCCCTGTCCAATTGTTGGCATAACACAATAAGCTGGGGGTTGTACTTATTGACCGGTAGCTCAGTGAGCAGGTCGTGAATAAGGGCTTAGATTGATTTGAGTTATCACCAAAATCTAGGCTGGGCGCCAGGACTTTTGCAAGTACCAAATTATTAAAATTTTATTTTAAAAGGTAAAGATAACGCTAAAACTTGAATTCGGTTGGGAAGGAAGTTGAATAAAAAGATATTATTTAATAAAAAGTATAATCAAAACAAGTAGGTATATGTACAATTATTTACAAGCAAAAAAATTAATTGTGGTTGAAGACCAAAAACTAACAAAAAAAGATATGTGAAAGAGGAAAAAAAATGAAAAATGAAATGCCTGATCTCTCACAACACAAATCTCTTCTGACCAAATATAATGTTTACTGGGGACGCAGATCTTACGTATTTCCAATGGGTTAGTCCAGCGAAGAATCCACCAACGGCTATGCTCTTAATGGGTTCGGTGTCAATTTGACTCACCACTGTCAGTACTGCAGTTACCCTTGAGAAAAAAATGCCAGTTGTGTAAAATATCGTTTTTCTGCTCCACCCAGTATATAATGATCAGTTCGATCCACCAGTTATCCTCTTCTCTTGGTCCAGGTATTAACATAAAAAGGGAAGAGTTCTATGAGATCAGTATTATAGGCAAAACAAAGTTAAAAGCTGTGACGTTTGAATTGTCCAGCTACGTAGACAAAATGAGAACACAAATTTACAGAGTAAATTGCAAACTAATCAAATTAGGATCGGTATCCTATAATATTTTAGGAAGTTGAAGACTTCAACTAACTTAAGTATTAATAAAAGTTACGTTAAATAGAAAAGAAATACTAGTCCAACAAATAAACTAGGTGTAGCCACGATAATGAACAAGTGAAATGGGTATTCACTAAATGTTAAGATATTTTTTTACTAAAAAGAAGTTAATCTTCAAAAAAAATAGAATTTAGAATGTCTGTATACAGACAGACAACTAGAAAAGATAACGTAAATAAATATTTGCTAAATATAAAACAATATGATAGTTTTCAACTTGAAGGTAACGTTAAATTAAATTATTTATTAGTTCCTCGGAGAGAGTTCTAATGAATTGCAGATAAAGTTAAATAAAGATATCTACTTGACTATATGTTTACGTTAGATAATTAAAAGTTAATCAAGTGCCAGATAACTAGGCAGTTATCTTTGCCAGAGAACTAGGCAAAGTTCCACTAGAGTAGCGTTCCTAACTAAATACTAAGAAAAGTTCAAATTCGATATTTTAAATTTAGAAAAACCTTACGTTACTGAGGTCTGGTTGATAAATATATGCACTGGTATAAAATAATCCACCACAAAACAAATGCACCAAATTAGATAATTTTCACAATTTTCACAGGTTATAAACAAATAGGTTTGGTCCAACCAGGTGTACCAATCTCCAAATGTCACCAGTCACCACTTTCAGAGTGCTACCAACGTAGCTAAGTGACCTAAAACATCAACAGGCAAAGACAGAAAACAACTAACTACGATACAAAATGGCGACATCCGTTGCCGAGTAAATCTAAAATTTACAATAACCGAAAGTTAGTTTAAATTAACACACGAAATTATTACAGTATCAAAGTGATATTAGATAAATTGCGAGCAAGGCACGATAAATTGATACTAATCAATATTAATGATGGCTGTTCCAAAGAACAACCAAGGTTGAACTGATCACCGAAAAGCAAATTCGCCCAAGGCGTAAATTAAGATAATTACGGTACATTATTATGAAAATTACCTCAAAGGTACTTTAAATCAATATAGCAACTTTTTAAATAATGATTAGCATAAAATCACAAGATAATAGCAGAAAACATATAAATTTTACCAGACCGCAGAATTATAGATGATTTCCATCTGAACGCTGCACTAGTAAGAAGAAGGAAGCTTCGTTCTGTCCTCCCACCTAAATTCGGTTATAGTTTGGAAAGAGACAGACATTTGAGAGTAAAGTATGAGCAATAAAGATAGATAGATATTTAGTGCAAAAATCTGCAACACCAACTGTTCCAGTAGAAATCAGTGGCGCCATCTGGACTAGACTAGCAGAAACTTAATTCATCGTGGAACACAACAACCTGGAATGAAATAGCTTGCAATTTCGTTACACGATTCTTACACGTTGGGAACATAACGAGCCCACCTTAAGTGAATGAGGCCCTGGTGGTGTTGACGGTAGAAGTGCGTGCGCGCGGCGAAGACAGGTGATGGTGCGCGAGACAAGCGTCTACAGATAGTTGCAATTGGCGTTGATGCTCCAGAAGACATGCGCGAGATTGCGACCATGAATTTTGTCTAGACGAGTCCATTATGAACACAAAGGGGAAGCCTAACTTAGTTCATAGATAAGTATTAATAAATCCTTTTACAAACAAGGAACTCGTTAGACGATAGTACTCGCCTATAAAGGGCAAGGAAAATCTTACTAACGAACTAAAAAATACTTATTTAAAAAAAATAATAATAAGTTTGCGATTCGAACCGTGGACCTACCGCGTGCTAGGCGAGTATCTTCTCTATCGTCTAACGAGTTCCTTGCTAACAAACGATTCCAAAAGGATTTATTAATACTTATCTATGAACTAAGTTAGGCTTCCCTTTGTGTTCATAATGGACTCGTCTAGACAAAATTCATGGTCGCAATCTCACGCATGTCTTCTGGAGCATCAACGCCAATTGCAACCTATCTGTAGACGCTAATGTGCGAGAGCTGTGTGGTGGAGACAGAGAAGGTAGATTATCTGTACAAGATAGACATACCGGTGCTGGTTTTAGACGGTGCACGTATCAGGAGTACTAATTGGTTTCTGATAGCTGACTACGATGGATTTTAACCCAAATGCACAAGGTGTTTCTGACAGAGGATTGCGGAGTGTTTTGCTGAAAGCTAACCTGGGAGTTAGATGTTGAATCAAGTGCCTAAGTAACCCAGTTAAATGTAGAATTATTTAGCTACGATCATAAACTGAATTCTCTAGAAGTATATAATCTTTCTAAAGATTTATATTAAATAAACTGTTTGTTATTCATTCATTTGGTACTAATTATTAATATTTATACCATTGATGACCCACAAGGAGCTGCATACAATTGTTATCATCACTCTACCATTGGTGTAGGGGAAGTAACTATTTGGATAACCTAAATTCATTTTAATTATTCAAGTAAACTATTTTAGTGAACGCGAAAATAAGGGTACTAGCCGATTGGGCATGATATTTAAGGTAGTCAAGGTCTAGAGGAGTCGGTTACTCAGATTTACCTGGGACCTCACACCCAATAATTTAATGAGCTCGTAGCATAGCTTCTTATTATGCTGAATATTTACAACAAATAGAAAATGTGATACTACAATTCAATCCAGACAAGGCTGCAGCTATTAAGGAAAGCCAGACAAAATTCGAGAATGTTTCTGTTGAAACAGCTTTAAAACCTATTCACAATAACTATAAAGAATTACATGACGCCATACAAAACTTACAAAACAGTGCATTGTCGTTAGCGGAGTCACTGCAAATAGTGGATGAAGTAAATCGACTGCTACACTCTATAGGTGACGCAAAAAATGAGCCCATTGGAGAACACTTCGTACGTGTATTAAAGCACAAATTTTTGATGGTACTGATGATGCATCTGCAGATTCGTTAAGTGAGTTCAAAGACTTTAAGTATGCTTGTATTACATCAATAGATATCGAACGATCGTTCTCAAAATATAAGCATATTTTTTCACAACATTGAATATTATTCTCGGAGACAACCATAGAAACATATATGATGCTGTAAAGTTTTTACAGATCTTTTTCCAGTTTATGATAACCAGGCTATTTAAGAGGGTAAGTTGTGCGTACATTGTTATAAATTGTAACAGCTTATTGCTTTTATTACTAGTTAATTTCGTTTATTAAACTTATTACGATGCACACGCCTATGTCCTGCGACGCATTTTTGCCAACTCTAAAGATTAGGGAGATGTAAGTATTGTGGTCTATAAATTATTTAACTTGCCATAGAGCTAAGAGTTTTTTCGTGAAACAGGAATAGGTAATATTATTATTATTATATTTTGCTACTACTTTTTGATGATCTGATATCTCGAAAGTAGGTATAGTGTAACGATCCAATTTTTTGATCGTTCCGTATTTGGCATAAAAGAAAATTTAAGTTTATTTATGACCCTTTTAGTTAGTCATTTCTAACCTGCGTAATTAAATAACAGGTTGTCTATAGCTTAATGGTTTTAGTGAGTACCTTTATACTTAGGGGGCGTGGGAGAGAAAAGCCGAGAAAATAAGCAAGATCGGCCGGTTGCGGTCAGGATATATTGGTTGACATAAGCACGTGTGTGCTGTTCTATATTGAATCTTAAATGTGATTGATTATTGATTAATGTAAAACCAATATGCTATGTTCGACCGTGAGTGTAAGCTGCTACTATTATTATGAGTTATTACTGTTATTATCACTGCCCTAACTGAGATGACAATAGTGCATCATGTGCGCTTTCTTATCTATGGTAGAGTATTTGTCTAATTTGTGCCATTTATTTTATCTGTTTGTGGCGGTTATTTTTACCTATAAACTACAAAATTTACTTTGTTTCATTTAATTTTTCCCGTTTAGTTTAAGAGTTAGTGTGGTAGGATGTATAACTTTTCGTTTTATTTACAACTTGAATCTTTTAAAACATTCCACTTTGCTGTATTAATGTTTTAGTTGTATTTTTATTAGTATATACATCGCTTATTTTTTTTGGTTGTAAGAAACAGAGTTGTAAACTGTTAATCAAATATTTAAAGATAATATATGTCATTGTAAATAATTAGTGTTACGAAGACATTTGTTTCATTTTTTCAAGCTATCACAAAAAATATATTTGGTACAATATTATGCAATATTAAATAACAAATAGAAATATAAATAAAATTAAAATAAAATAATGAATTATTACATTACATTTCTGAAAGAGCAGGATATATGGCTGCTTTTCAAAATATTTCAGCTTTTTCAATAAATGCAAGTTTAATTTGTTTTTTTACTATATATCGTTAAATCAATTGTTTCTTATTCATTTACATTTTGACTCGCAAAGGCATTCAAAACCCATGGCAACATTGCAATAATATCTATTGCAGATCACAAAAGTAAAATATTATTAGATAAAAACGAAGAAGCTTCGTTAATCCTTGACTATGCGGCTGTTATTATTGGAAGTTCCGCCCATGACGTATGTAAAGTGAACGCTTAAATTATCATAATTTATTTTAGGAATATTGTCTTGGAAATAAAAGAATATTCACAATTAGATCTGTACATAATCATTATTCGGACTGATTTAACTATTATAGTCTTAAACAACTAAATATTTAATTGCATGGAACAAGCCTATTACGACAGAAAATTAGGAAAAATATTATTTTAAAAAAACTAATTTATGGATTTGCCAAAAATAATAAGTGTGTAATGACTTTGGGTTTTCTCTATCCTTTTTCTAATTTAGTTACTTGACTATCTAAATTTCTAAATTCTTGGCTAAATCGAGGGCTAAATTTGATGATGGTCTAATAGGTAAACATTAAATAGTGTTTGTGAATAATTTTATAATGATATATTAGTTAATCGGATTAAATTCCTTAAATTTTCTTAAGAATATTTTTACATTATGTAATTGAAATAAATGTTTAAAAATTGTGTATGTTGGTCAATACATTAATGATTTATTGCCATCTTAAAAAAGGAGGAAGAGCTACGTGATATCCACCCTCCTGAAATAGCAAAATAAATCATGGTGTCATGTGGTAGATCCATTCAGTTGTTTGCGTAAAAAGATTTATTTACTTTATAAAGAAGTTACTTTCCCGTAAATGGTACAGCAATGAGTAATAAAAAAATCTATTATCATAAATATCTATTTTGTACATAAAAGAAAAAATATATCATAATAAGGACTTTTTTTTGTACGCAAGTGGCCACATTTTAATGAATAATTCTATTTATAGAAACCACATTTTCATGTAATATATTTTGGTTGATAAGCACAAAACCGAATTGAAAACCAATCCTATTGTGACAGAATTTGTCTAATGCGTTTATTACATGGGTAGTGAAATAACAAACATAATCCGGAAAATATGTCATAATCCTACACGGGATTTTGCATTTTTATTGCATATAACAAATTAACTTTGGTTGGAAACAATAGCAATTTATACGTTATTTTAACATGAACGTGTTTCAGAATCAAAGGATTAATAAATACAGCAAGAAATAAACGAAGCAGCCACACGATTAAAAAACAATCTGGTTTAAAACAGTTATTTATATATTCCTTTGAAGTTTTCAAGGGCACGAAATAATATGATTTTTATATTTTAGTAGAATGCGTACACAGATAAAAAATATTTTGTACGAAATGAAACATATTTAAGTAAATCTTTGCCTCATATATGTGTATACGCGAATAAAATTATTCTCTATCTAAGAAAAATATATGTTTATCAATCAAAGTTACTTTTTGTAGAATATAAATCATTGGTAGCATTCTCTAAGGAAAAATCTTTCATCGTAAAAAATACTTATTACCGAATTAAAAATATCATAATAAGTGATTACATTTAGATTACGATATTTAAATTTACCTGTAAAATTATTATTTATGAAAAGAAAAAGATTTAATATGGTGGAGAATTATATCTTAAAAACGGAAAAATAAATTTAACAAACTGCTACTCTAAATGTTCATCCACTAACGTTTAGGGATGCTACTGATATTTCGATACCTTCAACCAATGGTTCTTCTATAGGGTCATTTGGTCAATGACCTCCCACATATAAATAAAAAATAGAGCTATTCATTTTCTGAGTTTAAAAATATATAATATGTATGTTTTTAATATTCTTAAAAATATATAAAAGTTTCTAGTTCATTCTATACACAATACTACTCAAATATCTAGATCGCAGGATTTCGTATCCCTCCGAGCACCAAGCATCTACGTTCATATTCATTACATTATTCATTTATAGAATTTAAAAATCTTGGGTCAATCCACGACTTGTCCTCAAAGCTAGCTACGGACCGAATTTACAACGAATTAAAGTGAAATAGACTTATGCGCGGATCGTCAGAAAGCAAAAGAGACAGAAAACACTGGCGGGGACAATGTCCTTGACCATTTTACGAAAACGGTAACGCACGAAGTTCAATAGAGCAGTCAGCAGTCAGTCTTAATGCTGACTAGGTACGCGTTGGTCGGTAAATCTGTCGCGTTGTTTTTAATGTTTTTATTTGTGAACATTTTATTAGTAAATCTCTACTTGTCATGAAATTAAGTAAAACAGTGTTTTTGGTGTTTACTATTAAATATGAGTGTTGTACAAAACATATTTTATTCATTGTTACGCTCATCAACTAAATTTAATTTTACAAAAAGCATCAAGTCAGGATAAAAGCATACAATTTTTTTTTGCTAATTTATATAGATTTTCTCCATTCTTTGCAAAATCGCTAAAAAGAACAGCCGTGTTAGATAATGTTGTTAAGGTGAGATTACCTAAAGCAGCTCCAACACGATGGAATTTTAATACAAGTGCATAGAGACTGTTTATACCTATCGAACAGAATTATTAGATTGTTTAGAAAAAATCATTGATAATGAATCAGAAAACAACACTCTAACCAAGCTATTGGTTTAAAAACTACTTACAAAATGAACATTTTTCTTTACTGGTGAAATTTTTTTCATTTAGTTATGCCTTATTGTGATATATTGTTCAATCAATTACAAAAATGTAATATCGATGTCATAACAGTAAAAAAGTGTTGGCGTTTTTAATAGTAAAATTGAAGACATAAGAAATAAAATTTTGAATAACTATTTGGAGGGAGACATCCATGCAGTCTGCCCAGAGATGTAAAACGGAAGAATCAAAAAAGGTGAATTTCATTAGAAGTTTGTGATATAATTACATGTGAGATCAAAACAGGTTTGGCTTCAGTAATCATTTAGCAGTGTCTTAGTTATTTCACACAGATCGATTTAAAGATTATAAAAAAAGCTTTCCTCAAGATATGTTTAAATTAGTTAAAACGGAGTATCCAGTCATAAATCATTTGAAACTTAAAACTGAATTAGAAGTATTATATAGCCGAGAAGATTTTTTCCAATAGTGAAGGTGCAGTTGCTTTGTTACAGCTTTTTATTAACAATAATTTGTGCAATACTTTTTCTGAAAGTGTCAAACTGTTAAAAATCTTGTGTACTCTCCCTATGATTACCGTCGAAAGTGAACGTTGTTTTTCCAACTTAACAAGAATAAAGATATTTTTAAGAAATACCATGGGTCAGGAAAGATTATCTTCTTTAGCTATGCTTTACCATAGAAAGGGCATTAATAAAGAAGAAAAAAAGACTTTAATGAAAAAGTAATTGACCACTTTGCATCTCAAAAGACCGGAGGATCGACTTGGAATTTAAATCACTTTAAAAGGTTGGTAATACAGTAAACTTTTCTAATTGACCTCCCTATCTCTTGACCCACGAACCGCCACTGCTTTCAACGTATCCATATTTACAGCGAGAAATGTCGATATTTTGGCATCGATACCGAACCTCGATAGTATCCTTGGTATTGATACTGAAAGGGCGGTATCGAGGCTTTCGATACCTATATTAAGTCGAATCCAGTCAGCACCATAAATCACGATATTGGTATACAAATGATACACAACACAAGTTACAGTAAAAAAATTAAACATAAAATCTGGTTCTATCTGTGGTCCTTGTTTATAATAATAACAATAATAATAATAATATGCTTTATTGGCTCAACAGGTATCACTCAATTACAGGACAATGTAAAATACTTTTAAATACTACGAAACATTTTATAATATTTAGTAACAAATCTTTATATTAAACATAAAGGTAAGTACAATAAATGTTATTAAAAGAACTGAAAATTAAATTAAAAAAAAAGATAGTGCGATAGTAATAGTTAAGAAACACAAGATAAGAACTAATTATAAAAAAAATTGTTGTTTATAAAGTGATAGTATAGTCATTCAACCAATTCGTTAATTTTCATTAACCGTAACACATAACTGACACGACGTCTATCAATGATCCTCTAGTAGTAACAGCGGTTGAATAACTTCGTGGACATCCGTGGATAAAACACTATTTAATTCGGAGCCATCTAGTACCAATGGTCTCAACTTGTAAAAGAAAGCAAGTCAATAGAAATTGTTTTTAGGAACTTGTAGTAGTTAATGATAAAGGGCGGCTTGGAAAATATGTGTGGATACTGTGAATTAGGGGATTTTGGGTTTTGAAAAGTTTAATTTATTAAATGTTTCTAAATTTTATTGCTATTTAAAATTAAATCACCACTTTATAAACGTTCATGCTTTGTTTGGCGCCCAAATAAAATCAATAATACAAATTGATATTTTACACTGAAGTAATGAGTTATCGTTACCTCCAAATGGTTATGTCTTATGATACCGGTATCGATGCTTTCGTTCGATATTTGCATCCCTATTAACGTTGCCCCTTATTAAAATAATAGGGAAGAGACCAGCAGCATTTTTTTAATAAACCATTACGAATCTAGACGATTGCAAAAACGCTTAACCATAGACGCTCAAGTTAGGTAATATCTCCAAGTAGCCAAGACTCTGATTTAATCTACACATAACAAACTGCTGGCTACTCTATTCAACATTAAAGTGAGAGAATCCAGACCACTTGCCATTTTAGAGCTGATTTAAAGCAGCAACTTATAAGATAACAAGTGAATTCCCCTCTTCAGCACATTATTGCAACCAACTCAGATAAATGTCTGACTGTCAAATTATACAGGAAGAACTATTCTACATATTAATATAAGTGAATATATTTTAATAGCGAATAAAGGATAATAATAAAATGTATATGTATATCAGTCTGACCTTTACGACACGTAATAAAACTATTACCTAGTTAGTTTGAACAATACATTTAGAAAAGATATAATTGTTTTACATGAAACAAAGAAATACGTTAATTTAAAATTATTTTTAAATTTATTCGCAATATGCAGACACATGGTGTTTCTAAATTACATGGAAATCTTTGAACCACCGTTTCTCACTGGAAATTAAGACGAAAAGTTCCGATGACTGTATGTCTAAAATCGCGTCCTAGGCGAGCTTGAGGTATCCATATCACCTAAAAAAGCAATTTTTATGAATTATTTCGGAAACGGAAAATTTTTTTTCAAATTTGGCTTATACATATAATTAAATAATGGAGATGCCTCCACATCGTCAGAGAGTAAAATTTTTATATAGAATGAATCAATATCTGACTTTTCCCTTTTGTAAAATTTTGATTGAATTTACTGTTTTTGAAAAAATATAAGAAATATGTAACTCTGCATTCATTAAATTACCAAGATATTTATATAGTATTATTAAGTCGGTTTATGAAAATATTATATGACAGATTCTCAATTCAA
This sequence comes from Rhamnusium bicolor, assembly GCA_029963845.1. Classification (NCBI taxonomy): domain Eukaryota; kingdom Metazoa; phylum Arthropoda; class Insecta; order Coleoptera; family Cerambycidae; genus Rhamnusium; species Rhamnusium bicolor. The sequence goes on along the minus strand of JANEYF010002981.1, from coordinate 94,466 downwards.
TCACGATTTGTTATAGTTTTTGTTATTGTTGATTATAATAATGGCAGTACATAGATATTCATTCCATTGATTAAGTGTTCTGTACTTAATTGATGGTGAGTGCAGGAGAAATTAATTGGCGGCAAGACGTCGATATTAGAAGTAATTTCCTAATAAAAGAGTTCCCAATCATAAAAATTTTGAGGCATTAAGATCGTCGTCTAAGAAATATAGGGAGATTTGCACTGAATAAATGGGATACTAGACATCCACGATTTGTAAAATCCAAATAGAGAAGCTATATTACATTTGGCGCAAAAAAAACAAACATCAGTACAAGAAGAATAGCAAACCGCTTGGGAGTTTCGCATGGAGCAACATCTTTATCCATACCGTGAGCAAAAGGTACAATATTTAAAATGGGCTGATTTACCAAAAAGTTTTGAGCTATCTCAAATAAGACTGTTAGAAAATACTTTATTTATGGATGAAACCTGTTTTACACGAGATGGAGTTTGTAACCAATGAAATCTTCACATTTACGAAAAAAAATTCTCATAGAGTATGGTTAGTCACTGAAATGCAATTTTCAGTTTTGCAACAATCGCGCAACAGCTTGAGTTGGGAATGGTTAAACTGCGCTTACATTTTTTTTTTTTTTTTTTTTGAAAATGGCTTTTGGAATGAATCCATACAGCCAGTCACACTTTTTATAAGTAACAATAAATACTCCTAACCTAAGCTAGCACAAACTGTATATCTATAAATACATAAAATCCGAGATAAAATCGAAGGGAAATGCAGGGGTACAAGTTCTTCTCGCCTAGAGGCCCGTCAAGGCATTTTTTTTATTTTCACAAACAACACTGGACCATGGATTAAGGATTAACATCAACTTAGGATAACAACATAGGTAACGTCATCTAACTAAATATAAAAGAGGATCTATAGTCTGAGATTTGTATTTTTAATAAATTGAAATAGACACAAATAAATATTTCTTTTATTTAGATGCAATAAGTGCGATAGATTGAAGGGCTGTTCAACATTATTACTCAGTATATTATTGTAGAGCAAATTACATTCATTTCTGTTTTTGTGACAGCAAAAGAAAATATGTTCGAGGTCTCCCCTCAACATTGCAATGATCGCAAAGATTAGACTCTATAATGCCTATTCTGGCGAGAAAAGATGGATTACACGCATGACCGAATTTTATTCTATTAATTACAGTGATGTACCTTCTGGGAATGTTGAAATCTTCGTGCCATGTTTTCGATGGAATTTCTGGTTGTGTACGTGTATACCTATTTGGATGGTTATGGCAGTATTCTTGCCACACCCTTGTCCACCGTTGTTTCATACGTTGTTTACATATATGAATGCAGTCCTCAACACAAATTTCATTTACTTCCAACGTTTCATTCTCTATGCTTTCTTTAGCGAGGATATCTACCTGTTCATTATATTGCAGGCCTGTATGAGCTTTTACCCAAACAAAGACAATTCTTTTACCACACAATTTTAATTCACATAAGCGGTTTTTGATTTTTGTGATATATGGGTTGAGCAGTGTATTTGGATTATAGCTAATTTTGATAGAGGTAAGAACTGATAGGGAATCTGACATGATTATAAAGCTATTTAAATGATCAGGAAGGTTATCCAAGACAGAGAGTATCGCAAATGCCTCAGCGGAGTAAATGGACCAACAATCAGGAAGTTTGAATTTACCATATGTGTTATTGTGTGGATATAAATAAGCACATCCCGTACCTACCATGGACTTTGATGCATCAGTATATACTGCAGTAAATTCTTCATAATTGTGTAACGTCGTCCGTAGAATAATTTTGTTGAGAACCGGGTTTGAATGATAATGAGGAATTATGGTAGGAAAGTGATTAGATAAATCGAAATATTTGTAATTTGGTGAGATAGGATACAGACTGATCATGTTGTTATAGAATTGCTGCGTTTCTCGGAAACCGCTACATAGTGGAGGCGAATTTTTTTGTTCCAATATTTTGTTAATAGGTCCGATGTATTTAAATTGTATATTTTGCTTATAAGTGGAGAGTGTTTACAGTATGATTTTAGAATAAATTTTTCTGCCTGTAGCTGACGTCTTAAACGAAGGGGGGTTCGAGAGCTTCTACACGTAGTGCTTCCACAGGTGTTGATTTCATGGCTCCTAAGCACACCCTAAGGGCTTTATTCTGTGTGATATCTAATCGTTTTAGCAAACTGTTACTTGCAGAGCCGTAGAAGAGACTGCCGTAGTCTAAGATGGATCTAATATAAGCACGATAGAATAATAGACTTGTTTTTTGATCTGCACCCCACCGCACTTTTGAGACTGAGCGTAAAAAATTTATACCTTTATTGCACTTTACGACTGCGCTTACATATGCAATTAAACTATCAGTCGACCAGATGTGAGCACACATAGAATTGGTCAGTTTCAACATGGATATCTACCAGACAGCAACGGTGTGTGCTCTTGAGCTCAGAAGGAAGAAAATATGAAGATAGAAGCAATACTATTGCATTTTACAACATTTATTCTCATTTTATTAGTTGTACGAGAGTTAACTGGAATGACTATCTGAGATGCAGTCTTTATATGAATGTAATATTATGGTTATGATTATAAATAATATGTCAAGAGACAATGTAATTATTATTTATCTCTTCAAAAAATATGCTTAAATTATGAAATCTGCTTTGACGACACGTCATGGATGGGACATTTTGACGCCTCAATGTGAATTTTTTTAGAACATTTTTATAGATTGATAGATTTCTTTTTTAATTGGAGTAAACAATTATTTCTTATCAATAATCACTTTTATTTACCTGCATAAGTGTATTGTACGGAGGAAATTTCATGTCGACCTTACTGTTCCAGTTACCAGATCCTTCATATCACTATAAAATTTTAATTTTAATTATTTCATAATTAAAAAAAACAGTGGACCTCAGTAAATAACGACTTAAAGTTTAGTGTGACAAGAGTGCCGTGAGAAATTGGTACACTTTATGCTATAAATTAAAAATCTTCATAACGCTTTAACAATGGACACATGATCCACCATTTTTAGAATATTCACAGTTAAATTGAGGACTTCATACTTTTGAATCATGTAGTAGTAAAAAAAAATAGTTTAAGTGCAGCAACAGTAGAATAATTTAAGGTAATAGTTTAAAATTTGGTAAATATTCTGCTTATACCAAATAAAAAGTAGAATTTTCTGATAAGCATTATCTATTTAGGGACAAAGGGGTAGAGAATGAGATTTCTTATTATTGATTTATCAGGGCATTTTATTATTTGAAACAGTTTGTAAATGGTTTAGAATAAACTCGTTCAGTGAATTTTTATCTTTATGGTTTCCATTTTCAAGCCAGAAGCACGCAGTTGAAAGATAAAAATTAAATATTCTGTTTCTCTCTGTCGAGTTAAAGCGCACGGTTCAGCAATTTTAATGCTGTAAAACGTTGTGTCTTTAGTTGGAAACAAAGCTTGATTTATGATTCGAAATGTTAAATAAGAAGGATATAATAAAGATATATTTCATTATATTTAAAGAAAATTCTTTATATTTAGAGAAAAATCTGAGGTAACACAACACAGCACTTTTATAAGTTAATTAAAAAAAATGAATGGCACCTTCAGACTATGTACATATCTGTAAAAAATAAAAGAAATGTAAAACAGTAAAGAATTAGATTAAGTGTATGAACGTAAAATTGAGATAATTCTGTTGAGAGGTTAAAGTACATGAGTAACAGCAATTTCTAATGCTATGCGTCAAATATTATATATGGAAATGTACTATTCCAGACGAAAAATTTCGCACGATCTTTATTTTGTTTTCAAAGTAGTTGCGGTTGTGAAGGCAAAAATATTTTCAGCAAAAAGTCAACCCAAGAAAACCTATAAACCTAGAAATGTAAAAAGTAACCCAAAATAAACTTAATATTTTATGGAACCCCCATTGCAATCCAAAACCTGCTGCAATTTTCTAGGCATGTAGGCAAATTTTGCATGTTGTTGCCTTCTAAAAGATCCCACTCGTTTTGTATGGCATTTACAAGTTGTTCTCTATTTTGAGATCTAATAGTTATATATTTTTTGTCACATGTTTTCGATTGGGTTTAATAAATCAGGGCTTTTTACTGGTCAAAGGAGAACTTGAATGTTGTTTTCCTCCAACCAGTTTTTGACAATGTGGGTTGTGTGAACGGGTGAATTATTCTGAAAAGTATACATAATTATTGATTATTTATTGATAATGTAATAAGATGATGTTGGATATTCTTATAGGTTGGAAAAACATCACTTTGAAAACGATCTCGCACAGATGCAGATGCAGATGTGATGAGAACGTTGGCTATATCATTGAGCAATTACACCTACCGCTGACCAGTTAGGTGACCATCAATAAAGTGCAGAACTCCTAGGCCTCGAGTAGATATCCAGCCCCATACGTGAATTGAAATTCTTCCATTGTTGTCCGTTTTGTGCAAACAAGGTTTCCTCGAATTTTTCATCTTTAGGGCGGTAGACTCTAAACTGACTGTTGTATGAGGACTGGAAGATCTTTTCATTCAAGAATACCACACTTTCCCAAAAATGTACAAACACCACCCTTCTCCTTTTGTTGCGGTTACTCACTCTTAACTTCTTCACTGCTATCCTGCTGATGAAGCCTTCGTCCGTTATCATTTTTCTTGCCGTCCTCACCGACATCGCAGGGAGCTGGGTTTTTTCTGTGGATGTTTCTGCAGTGGGAAAGGAATGTGCCACTATATATTGCACCAATTAATCGTTGTTTACTTGGATTAATTTTATTGGTGCTCCGGCGAAATTTTTCAAAAGCGACAGTACTTAAAGGCAGTAATGTTCTATTTAAAAATATATTTTAATTAACAATCAACATGAGTTATATTGTATTAATGACATGATAGCCTGCTTAATTATTTTAACGTATACTAAATGTGTTTAAATATATATGTAGTAGTAATACCAGAAGTATATTTCAAATATGGCTCCGTGGTCTAGAGGTAACACACTTGCCTCGAAATCTCGGGGTCCTGGGTTCGATTCCCGGTCGAGGAACTGGGATTTTTTCGGAAAGAGAAATTAATCCCAGTATACTCGAATATTGGATGTGTGTCCGTTGTCTCTTAATGTGTAACCCTCTCCCGCACAAAGTCATTCCAGACCTTCAAGGATAAAGGGGGTTGTAATTATATGTGATGTTATTTTTTTTTTTTTTTTTTTTTTTTTTTCGGTTTCCCGATGCCGGTCAGTCCTCCCGTGGCCTCCGACGCCTCACGGGAGTCGCGCCGGCGCATCAACTACAGCCACTCCCCACATCCCGCAGGGTTAGTGACTGTAGATACCAGAATCATGTGCCCTAAGCAGACGGAGAGAACCCAGAATGACCGCCTTCTGCATTTGGCCTGCCAGCCACTCGGCTGATTTTTGGCAGGCCGGTATGATCTTCAGTTCAGAGAGCAGCGTAGGCTTTATCCCTCCGAGTACACCGATAATAAGGACGACCATTTTGACCGAGTAGCCTGGGTACAGCACTTGGAGCTCGTACCGGAGATCGCGATATTTGGTCCGTTTCTCCTCCTCCTTCAAGGTGATGCTTTTTCTCCGCAGGTGCCGAGAACTCGATGACATACATCACCTTGAGTTGATGGTCGAGGAGGACTATGTCAGGCTTGTTGGCTTGGATTAGCCTGACAGTCGGGAACGAGTAGTTCCAGTAAATCCGGCATTTCTCGTTCTCGACAACGGACTCAATATCTCCGGGGACGTACGGCAGCACTGGTGTCTGGTCTACCCCGTACGAGTGCCTTAGATGGTAGTATAGCACTCGTAAAGCCGCGTTATGTCGGTGGATGTAGGCCGAAATCGCATATATAGGGCATGCAGATAGTAAGTGCATGAGCGATTCCGGCGCCTGATGGCAGGTCCTGCAGTTGATATCAGGAACCTCTACACGCCACACGCGGCTACGGTAGACCAAGGTGTTGATAACACCATCTTGACAGGCCATAATGAATCCCTCGGTCTCCGACTTAAGCCCTGCTGACCTTAGAAAGGCGAAGGTCAGCCTGGTCGATAAACCCAGTGTTTCTATGTTCTTATAGAAGACACCATGCTGGGGTTTATCGACGTGCTGCCGAAACAGTTTTTCCTGTTCGGCAGCTCTGATTCGGGCTTTCAGACGGTTTGGCTGAAGTTCGGTGACTGACTCAACATCAGCACCTCGCCGGCCTCCTCGCCTGATGTCAAATGCGAGACCGAGTTCATCTGCGGCTCTTTTTGCTGCCTTGAATAATCCTGCTCCCACTCCTACAGTTTCGTGATGTTTTACGAACCGCAAGAGGGGATCTGAGCTCCTGAGTATGTTACATGCCATACTCAGTACTACTCTGCCATGCGTACACTCCAAGCTCAAGAGTCCTCGGCCCCCCCGTTGACGTGGGAGGTACACACGAGGAACGGACGATCTAGGATGAATACTTCTGTGAATATTCATCATCTTGCGGGTATCCCTATCTAATTGGCGCAGCTCATCTACCCTCCACTTTACTACTCCGAAGGAGTAGAGCAGAATCGGAACGGCAAGCATATTAGTTGCAGACACCTTGTTCTTCCCCGAAAGTTCGGAAGACCAAATCTTTCGGAGGCGGTGTCTGTACTTGCCGCGGAGAGAATCTTTTATTTGTGATACATCCTGGATGTGCCTTTGTTGCACACCCAGATATGTATAGGTCTCTCCGGCATCCAGATGTCTTAGGATGCTTCCGTCTGCGAGCTGCGCATCTTCAGGGAATTCCCCGCATCGTCCTCTCTTGAGGTGGACGACTGCACATTTGTCCAACCCGAACTCCATACCAATTGCCCGCGTATATTCTTCGACCACCCTAAGAGCGTTTTGTAGTTCGCGCTCTCCGGAGGCATAAAGTTTAAGGTCATCCATATAAAATAGATGGGTGACCCTATGCCTCCGGTCGCCGGGTGGCCCACATTGATATCCGCGGGTTTGGCGGAGCCCAACAGACACCGGCAGCAGTGAGATGCAGAAGAGGAGAGGACTCAGGGAGTCACCCTGGAAAACTCCTCTCCTAAATGCCACCTGCCCTGTCGTGACCCGCTGTGCACCTGATGTTATGGTGAAGCGGGTCTTCCAGAGCGGTAGCAGCTGTTCTATGCATCTCACTAGCGGTGCTGGTACCGCAAGACATTCGAGCAAGTACAACAACAGCTCATGCGATGTTGTATCAAATGCCTTGCGGTAATCAATCCAGGCCATCGATAGATTCCGCTTGTATTGCACAGAATCCTGTGTAATACAGCGGTCTATCAGCAGGCTGTCCTTGCAACCTGCCATGCCCTTCTTGGCACCACGCTGTTCGTGTATCTGCTGGAAGACCGGATCAACAGACCTCAGCGTCCTAGCATACAAGATACGTGTAAATATCTTGTAGCAGGAGTTAAGGCAGGTGATCGGCCTATAATTCCTCGGGTCGGAAAGATCCCCCTTTTTGGGGATAAGCACAGTACGTCCCTCGACGAACCAGTCCGGAATCTGCTGCCCCTCGTTCAACCATGAGTTGAAAACTCGCGCCAGACGGCGGTGAGTGGAAGGAAATTTCTTCCACCACCAGTTGTTAATGCCGTCTGGGCCCGGGGCAGCGAAGTTCTTGGTACCAACAAGTGCTTGTTGGACTTCCTCCGTACTGATTGCCGGGCACACTTCTTCTGGCTCTTCAAGATGTCTGTGACACAGAGCCTCGAAGTGTGCAATTGATGTAGTGTCGCTATTGAATGGACGCGGCGTTTCGTAGATTCCCTTCCAGAAGGTTTCGACATCTTCTACAGTCGGCGGATTCTCGACAACACGCTGTGGCTCTTGAAAGAGTCGGGAAGGGTTCGTACGGAACAAATTGTTTTGTTCCATACTCCTCACCCGCCTCTTCAATGTTTTCTTTATCGCCATGAGCGCTCGGATCCTATCTAGATAGTGCTGCTTGATGGTAAGCATCACTGTCAGATTTAGAGTATGGTGTTGACGTCTTAATCCGGCAGCTATGCGCCGGATCCTGGGAGTAAAAACTCTACCAGTCGTCTTATATTCCACCACACTCTGGATCCGAGAAGCGTGTTGTCTGGCCGACTGTATCTTGCCTTCGATTTTTTGTACACGCCGCTTGGCTTTCTCGATCCCGTGATTGGTTGACCTCTCACGGGGGACGAGTTGCTTCGCGGCGTTGTACACGGCACAGTTGATTTGCCAGATGTCTACATCTTCCGGAATTTCCTCATCGATGACCGCGTCCATTCTAGCAAGGTCTTGTGGCTTTAGGTTAGCCCTGATGTTAAGGCTAACCCTCGTCCTTAAGTCTACACCGGTGAACTCTAAAAGATGTTCCCCATCAGCTGGTAATTGCCGCGGTGGTACTGCGGCTGGCAGTTCTTCCAGCTGACGGGGTGCCCTTACGTAACCTGTCCTGAGCAGAAAGGATACTTGATCTCTCAGATGTTGTTGAGAGAAGGCGCGATGCTCTGGATGCATTTCGCACCAAAGTGCATGCATTCGCGCCATGTATCCCCTTCGCTCAGGTTCGCTACTCTCGCGGCAGGTCAGCAAGTCATCCCGTAGTTCCCTCGTCCACTTAAAGCGTCCGTGTTCAATGCCTAGGTTGTCAACGTTGAGACCATCCGGTAAGGCCCCTCCCACCTGTCTCTGACCCCCATCCGCTTGGGGTCGATTGTGAGGGGCCCTTCTCAGGTTATAAGGAACCCATAGCATAAAGAGTACCAGGGTGGTTAGCCCTGATACCCCCGGCCGGCATTAGTCAGGCAGAGTTGCCTCTGCCTGTCCAGGGTGCACCAACGTGGAGGTTGCCGGTCCTTTGCACCCCTGTGATGTTATTATTATTATTATTATTATTATTATTATTATTGATATATTTAGAGGATTCTTATCGAATGCATGTTGCATCAGAAAAACCACTCGTGCCTAAAGTGCTTTTGCCTTTGCCCTAAAATTATCAATAATTTCCAATACGCGCTTATATTTTATCAGAAAATTGCACTTTTAAATTATGACAAAAATTTTAGAGTGTCATTGTTAACTCTGATTATCCCAAAATCCATTAGTTTTGGCTTTTGAAAATTTGTCTCGTTCATAAGGCAAAATTAAAAACAAACAAACCTCTCTTATTCTTATAAGAAATGTTGCATTTTGGTGACTTCTTCACTGAAAATATAGTCAAAAATAGAAAATTTTACACCAGCAAATATGAAAAAATTCAGAGCCTCTATATGGCATCAATTTGAAGAATTTTATGTCGAACGAAATTACGTTTTGGAAAAAGAGTTAATTTGATTATTTTAAAATACTGGGCATAAAATACGCGGAAAATAGTGTAAAGGAGTTATAATCTACACAATGTG
>JANEYF010002981.1:0-80000 GCA_029963845.1 Rhamnusium bicolor | reverse complement strand
ATAGCGAGAACAACAAATTTTACCAAAAAACTTACGTGGTTTAAATGTCTTTAATCCATGGTTTAAGTGTAATGCATTATAAATATTCAATATATTAAAATCTGTTGAGAGAAGTAATATATTCCCTAACGTAAAAATTGAAGATATAAGCAATCCTCCTTTCCCAAAATCGGTACCTCATCAGGCGAAATATGTAAGTATGTGATTATGCTAAAACTGTTTAATCTGTATAATGAATAAGACCGTTTGTATGTGTTTGTATTTTAAACTGATTTAATAAAGGGGAAAAACGTATTAAAAATATCTAATTATTATAGAATTAATGAAGTTCTACGCTGTGAGCGAAATTAAACTAAGATGTGTAACTGGTTGTTGATTCCATTTCATAAACCAAGGGCTCTAATTTTTTCGTAGAACATTTCCAAATTCACGCCAACGGTTCTACTATACTTTTTTTAATCAAACACCATAGGTAATACAACTACTTGTATCCCTTGAGGTAACTTGTATGAGAGGGAGCTATACATTTGGAGACAACGGACATACACCCAATATTCAAGTATGCTTGGACTAATTTCTGTTTTAAATAAAATCCCAGCTTCTCAATCAAGGATTGAACACATTATTGCAATTACTTCATGTCGACTCGAAGGAAAAATTACAAAATTTTACTTCCAATATTTTATCATTTATCAGTTCTAGATGATTCACACACGTATCAGCAAAATAAATTGCGTTTGCTTATTTGTATGTGTGTGTGTGATGTGGGAATTCCATTACTTTACCGATTATACCATTTTAAATATGCTTTTATCAGATATTTTCAGCAGCTTGTCCAGAGAGCTTATTAATTCTGGAGTCGACATTAATTATTTGGTTAACTACGAGCCGAAGTTTTAGAAAAGAACTTACTGAACAGCTGTTTTGAGAATCAAATGTATCAATTATTTTATACCTACAGTTCGCTTTATTGGTTAGTGAGTCACGGTTCACCGAACCGTGACGGTTCGGTGAACCGGGGCAATAGTTTAGGTATAAATAGGGTAGATTGTTACCATAAGTTTAGTTGTAATCATCTCCAGATGATGCCAATTTGGTTGGTGAAACGCTCGTCGAGTGCAGTGTATAGTGTTTTGGTGTTTCGTGGAAAACTACTTCAGTGTTATCTTCAGATCAAAGGTTGTAAAAGATGTTATTGAATTATTAAGAACAATATGCTATAACTTAGCAACACGGCACAAAGTAAGCTAAATTTTTGTTCACAAATCTCGTAAATACAATAACAGACCATACGATAATTTAGATCCCTAAATCCAAAAAGTGTAGATAGTAGAGCAAAAATGAGCGGCATTTCTATCAAAGGGAATAGCAGATATATTCAAGTTAAGCGGCACCGTTGTTGATTGCATTCTACCACATACTTATTTTTAAAATTATACAGGTTTTGCCGCCTATACGACATGAACAATAAACTAAGCAGTCGCTGGATCTACTGACTACTGACTACAATTTTTGGATTCAGTATAGTTTCACGGTAAAATTACATTTTAGGAAACCGTGATATAAAAAAATTGCCCGTGACGCTAGAAAATCATGGTTTTATGAAATGTTATTTTACCTTGAAACTATAATTGTAACGGATGGCATATTTAATAGTATGACATCTCAGGAAGGCAGAACTGATTAAATTGGGTAATCGAAAAACAACGGCAGATGCAACATTTGATCACCCCGTTTATTAATAATAAACTTATACAGTTCTGAGCGATTGATAGGTGATTCAAAAGTAAAGGCTGAAAACAAATAAATAACAAACTTTACTCAATATCATAAAAAGGCTGTAGCTCCAAATGAATTATTAAACCTAATCAATGTCAATGATAAGATTGTAACACAAATTCTTATTGCCCAATAAAAGTAAATGTTCTGTATTTGATGAAATGTAAGGACTTCCTGTTCAAATGAGATCTAAAAATGGAGAATTGAAATACGACTTTTAAAACCTTTACTGTAAAAATATAGTGACAAATCCAGTAAAATTACGCGTTAGCATTGTAATGACAATATGGTTCAAACTGGTACAGGTAACCAGAAGGGTAGTAATACAGTGACCGACAGATAAAGCGAATCACTCGAGTTTTCAGTAAATTTAATTTCTACAAATTTTTTTAATTTACCTTACTAGTAACATTTTAAAAACAGGTAGAGGTATTTGTATCAATCTTCTTACAATCGAATAAAAAGATAGTGTACGACACATAGACGAAAATATTTTAGGTTCTCATACGGTTGCCGAACTCAGCTTTGCCTCATTCGGCCATTTTCTGTAATCGTATAAAAAACTGCATTTTTCGTCATTGTGTCGTAAATAACTATTTTATCTGTTTGTATTGAAAAGTGATGTTTTTCGGTTCGAATGTCTGGACGAAAAGATCACCATTTTATAACAAATTATTTTTTTTGTGGTTGCTAAGGACCACTTTTCCTGGCCGAAAAGTACTTTTCGTCTTAGGACGGAATAGTTATTTTTCTACAACCGAGCGAAAAGTGTAAAAGAAAAGCGCAAAGTTGAACTTTTCCGAGGAGAGTAAACGCTTAGTTACCATGGAAACCGTAATAAAGAAACGTCTAGTGTATCTGCGACTTTTGACACAAAACTAAGAATTGAGGGTATTTGACAAATATATGTTTTCTAGTAAATGATTAAAAAAAGAAGCATAAAATACATTCAAATATACATAAATCACAATTACCACAATTTACCAACTTTAGTTACACAAAGTAATAAAAAATTAGCTAATTTTAAAGTAATCTATCGTTTTCGGAAACTTTCATTATACTAAAGATCGTAGAAATTTATATTTAGTTAATAATTTGTAGTATCTATAAATCACACTGGTGCCCAAATTATTGTGTTAAATAAAATACAAACTACCAACTTTAGTTACGGAAAACAGTTCAGAAATTGGTTGATAGTAACTCATCTTTCATTTTTTAACAATTTTGTGCTACTAAAGGTGGTAGAAATACCTATTTTTACCAATTCAATGAATTTATAAAGCTTTCGCATAGCACAGACGAATATTATGTTTTGGACATGGGCCATGCTTGCCGCTGCTGTTAGCAAATATAAATACAAATAATTATTTGATGTGTCAAAACATTCTTAAAACAGCTATTTGTGTCAAATAAATTTATTCTTATAATAATTATCAGATAATGGAAAGTTTTGAAAAGTATAATTTATGTGATACTTGTAAAGAATTGTTCAAATACGCCATTCCAGTTCAATATACTTAACTGCCCTAATTGAAAACTGCGACCAAGACATGTCAAAAAATGGTTGTTTAAGAAGATTCAAAGAAGTCTACTACAAATGTCGACCAAATATAATATAATTTTCCCAGAAGAAGACTGAATACAATCGTTTCAAAGTATTACATATATGTCATCAAACACAGACATTTAATACTTTAATTCTTTGCCTTGCTTTTCACCACTAAAGAAGGAGAAAGTGTTAGAAGAATTCCAAAACCATTTAGATCTTGTTATATTTAGATATTAATCATAAGATGACAGTATTTAAATAAATAATTAATAGGTACTAAAGCAATTTGGTTATTTTATTTTGCAGTAAATACCATATTAACAAACATTTCTACAAAATATGTGTAGCGCAAATTGATGCTCACGTTTTGAAATCTGAACAGTCAAATTTGAGGTTATCAATAATTATTAATTTTTACCAAACATTTTTATAAAAACACCGATTGTAGAAAAAATCCTGTGTGTAATTCGAGCGCAAAATGACATTGCCGCTCTCGCGATATAGCCGACAAACTTCTCACTCATAGCGACAATATATCACTTTGCGCTCTTAATACACAAATAGCTATTTCCTAATAAGTGCGGAAAGTGGTACTTCTCCGCACGCCACTGCTGTTGACCGACTACGAGAACCGGAGTTCAGTCAAGCAGTAGAGTGCAGAAAAGACAGTTTTCGCATGTATTAGGAACCATATTTTTTTCTACGAGCGTGATGAGTATAACAAATAAATAACATGAACATTTATTCTAATGAAGAAGAAACATATATTATCTAATATTATTTGTTGTTAATAATGTTTATATTGAATGTACAATTAGAGGCAATTTGCAAATTAATAGCAGATGCTAACTGAATACTTGAGGGTACTGAAGGTAGATTGATCGGAAGAGGAGGGTATATGTGAGAGAACATGTCTCACTGTCTAACTCCAACGTATTTGACTGGATGTTCATTTCCAAGATTTTATTTGATATGTCCTTTTAATGTTTATTAGATTCCTTCAGGTAACACTCGGCAGCAGATGTTGATTTCCAACCCCATTTCATAAATATAATTACTTTTCCACACTAGTGCGCAAAAGCGTAACTTTCGAAATTATAGTACGTGCGGAAAAGTACATTTTTTTCGCACGCTCGTAAAAAAAGTACTTTTTTGGACGGTAAACAAATATGAACAAAATAATATATATCATTAACAAACTGTCTTGATATTCTTCTCTAAAAATTTATTATTTTCTTCAAATCGAATAAAACGATAGTGTATGACACACGGACGAAAATATTTTTCGTAATCATACTGTTCCTTTTCGGTAATCGTATACGAAAAACTGCATTTTTCGCCCTTGTGTCATAAATAACTATTTTATGAAAATGTGGAATATTTATGTATATTTTAGTTTTGCTCCATATTTATTGACGAGTTTCGTAAGGCCTCCTTAATCAAATGTCGTTTTTTTTGCACAACTGATACGGTGCGAAAATGGCCCTTGTCGAGAATAGTCGAGGTCAGCGTTATATGACTATCATTTTTAACGTGTCTGAAGCCATCATTCATAGGACTGTAAATGCTCAAGTCTAATTCTCTATTCAACATCTGCGCTGAACCATCGATTTCTAAGATTAATCGTTCTTCGCAATATGCGTAAGAGGTAGACACACGTAAAATGACAGTAAGAAGACATTTTAATGAAATGTCCTAATGACTTGAATATCTGTCCATAGCTCAGAAATATTCTGACACTCTAAGGTACCCAGGCTTTATTTGTACATGAACATTCTCCTTAGAATTTAGCTCAATGAAGTCCACCTCTTTTCACGGGCGAATGTAGATTATTTCTATGATGTACTGATGGACATCAAAGGATGTGAAAAAGGGCTGCACAATGTAAAATTGTTCCATGGTTGAGCTTCAGCTGAGACTCTGTAATGGTTTGGCATAATATTTTTGCTGTATTAGTCTTGGGGATCAAGAAATAATGATCGATAAAATAAATAAGAAATGAGGAATCTAATAAGGAGGCGAGTGATGCATTCAGTAATTTTTTTGTATAAAATTAAAAATGAGATTGACTGTCCCCCTATTACCTCACTTATTAAATATAGCACTCACAGATTAAGTACAAGGACAAGTAATTAGTTATGTCTCTTATCTCTAGTACAAACATTTTAATTGCATCTCCTATGTATCAAATGTGCTTAAATTATAATAATATCGAGAACAGTTTGGATATGTTTAACAGTAAAATGGCTGATAAAAAAATATTTATTTAATACATGTTTAATTAATATCTTTATATTCTATGTATTGTGTGATATTTTACTATAATTTATATTATTCTGTTTATATGCTGCTATATAGTTGTTATATTTTGTGCTATTGTATTTTTATATATTTTTGAACGCTGTTGTTCACTATTTTGGATTTTTCTGTATATCTGTTGTTTATTTATCTTGTAACTAGGTTGGATAAATTATTGCAAATAAATAAATAAAATAAATAAATAAAGTAAATAAATAAAGTAAATAAATAAAGTAAATACCTAAATAAAATAAATAAAATAAATAAAATAAATAAAATAAATAAAATAAATAAATAAAGTGAATAAATAAATAAATAAATATATAAAATAAATAAATAAAAAATTACCTACAAGGCCATGTTGTCCCTTTGTGTGCTTTATTGGTAATATTAATGCACCAAAATGCTCGACCAGACGTCGCGTCGGCAGAATATTGAATGACTACCTAAATTAAGTTGGCATTATAGAAATTGAGAGACTACCTAGACTGCCTAGAAGTTCTGATGTGAACTCTATAGAACATGATGGAAAGGTGAATTAGAGCTCGCGTTGCTGCCAAGAGTTCTTTGGATCTTCAAAATGCGTTGTTGAAGGAACGTGTCGATGTGTTGAGTAATTGCATTTGAAAAGAAACAAAATAATGGATGATTGCACAAAAATTGTAATTCTTCTCGTGCCGTTCAGTGTAGTTATATATTTGTATTTTTCTAAACAGCTTTTTGTGGATAACATTAGTTAAATTGAACTCTGGAGTATAATTTCAAAATATTTTCGTTTTACGAAGTCAAATATTTCTCATAGGTGACAATTTTGTCATTTGTGTATACCGGTTGTAAATGAAACCGAGCTCACCCCCTCTATTTTCATTGTACATAGAAATAAATTGTTGATATTTAAATATGTTGTTGTGCCATAAAATTGCATTAGAAGACAGTATTTTAAATTTTTATGCACTTGCTGTCTCGCAGGAAATTACCCCAACATTCTTATTTTAAATGAAACATTTTTACATTTTTGGAATCTATGGAAAATTGTGAATATAACAGTATACATTGTTCTTTGAGTTTTTACTTATTTTAATTTTTAATTTAGAGTGCTGTGATTTACAAAAAATGTTTCTGAAGGGGTTTCTTACTATTGCAAAAATTGAATTACTGTTTTATAATAAATACTCTTTTACATAACAGTCCTCAAATGTGAAAAAATCGGTTTTTCTAAAAAACGCATATTTGTCAAATCACAAAATGGTGGCTCAACACGTGTAACGAAGTGATTTTATTTTATAGAATTAAGTTAGGTAACTGGGTGCTATTTGTCTGTTTCGAAAAATATTTTAGCCATTGTAGTACTGCGCATTTAATAAGTGGTATTGTCAGCTGATCATTAATAGCAGTTTAATTGTTAATTATAGATACGTAGTATTGATATGTTTTTATGAACATTCCACATAGGCCGAGTGGCCGGCAGTACGTGAATCGCGAAACGCGAAGCGCGCCTTGTGCCCCCGGCACCCTTGTGCCCGCGCTACCGTGAAGGAGCCCGAGACTGGAAACAATCAAATTAGTTCCCGTCTGACCGCCAACCGAAGCACCACGCCGACTTGGATAGTAAGTAATCTCGTGAGTATAAAGACATAGGTATTTTAAACTTAATGCGGAATTATTCTAAGTCAGTAAACAGGTGACGTAGTTGTAATATACCGCGCATGACTACCGCATCTCGTCCTACTTCTGCTTTTGGCAGTGTAACATGAGGATTTTTTGAGACAAATTAGTTCCCGTCTGACCGCCAACCGAAGCACCACGCCGACTTGGACAGTAAGTAAGCTCGTGAGTATAAAGATATTGGTATTTAAATTTACTGCGGAATTATTCTAAGTCCGTAAACTGGTGACGTAGTTGTAATATACCGCGCATGACTACCGCGTCTCATTCTACTTCTGCTTTTGGCAGCGTTTAGTAGCATGAGGATTTTGCAAACAAGTTAGTCCCCGTCTGACCTCCAACTGAAGCACCACGCCGACTAGGACCGTAAGTAAACTTGTGAGTATAGAGGTACATAGGTATACAAATGTAATTGCAAATTTTTCTAAGTCGAAAAAAGTGTCGTAGTTGCAATATTCCGCGCATGACTACCCCGCTCATCCTACTTCTAGGCAGAGTTCAGTAGCTTGAGGATTTTTCGAACAAGTCAGTTGCCGTTTAGCTGCTGACTGAAGAACCACGCCGACCAGCATAGTAAGTAATCTTGTTGTGAGTATCCAGGTATAGGTTTGTTTCAAATTTAATTCGGGTGACGTATTGCTATATTCCGCGCATGACTACTGCGTCTCATCCTACTTCTGCTTTTTGGCAGAGTTTAGTAGCTTGAGGATTTTTCAGAGCATCCGAGAACAGTCCGTTGCTGCCGCCCGTACCGACCAGACGTGCCGACCCCGACCGCTCCAGAGAGGAAGCAGCCCAGGACACGGAAGTAGGTAGCACGGTTTGATAAAGGTTTGGTAAATAAAAGGTATTACTTGGCTGGTATGCATTTTCCGGAAATTGTTTAGAGTTGGTAAAACGCGACCGCCCCATCCGTGGAATCCGTCCGCCGTCTGCTTATGGCCGTTTAATTATTGTTGGTTACCTTTTCACCGCTTGAGTCACCGGATTACCGTATCGCACCGCTTTACCGCCCGCTTACTGCGCCCGCTCGCTCATAGTTAAGACCATTGTAGTATAAGTTGTAAATAACCTAGTAATGTAAGAATCGTTAGCCGTAGGATAGTTACTAAGGTGTATATATAGTGTAAATAATAATTAGTGTGTAGAATAAATGTAAATATATTGAATAAGAGCCGTTTCATTAACTGTAGTGTGTAAGTTGCCTTTTTCTCGACCCCTGGCTTATCCGTTTCTTCACTGTAGTTGCCCGGCCTCTATCGTCCCGCCGATAGAGTAAAGTGGTGTTTCTGCACTTTAAACAGAAACTGGCGCCCGTGATATCCGTACCGTGAGCACCGCCGTAGTGTTGGGCGCCAAAGTGACACTTCCGCTCTTGTGTAGAGCAGCGAAGTACGCCACACACGATATTTAATATCTTTTTATAATTACAGTGATACCCATAACTTAGTAATTCAATAGGAATTCACAATAGAAAAATCAAAATTCTTGTAAATAAACAGGTATTATAATGTTATACACAAAACCCGATATATAAAATAGTGTGCTGTGAAAATGATTATCTCAAATAAAATTTTTTGTTTAAAATACCTGTCGTGACTAGTACACCTAAATTACGCTTACTGTAATGCTAGTATAGCCATTGTTTACTTGATAACTATTTGACAGCTATTTTATTTAAATAACTTTAATTGAGATAATTGTTTTCACAGCACACTACTTTGTGTATCGGGTTTTGTGAATTACATCATAATACCTATTTATTTAGAAGAATTTTTATATCTTTACTGTGAATTCTTATGGAATTGCTAATCAATGAGATTCACTGTAATCGTAAAAAACATATTTTCTAAATATCGAGAATTTTGAGATTTGACAAACGTGCATTTTTTTGAAAAACCAATTTTCTCATTCTTGAAGGCTCCTCTGTAAGAGAGTATTTATCATAAAAGCTTAATTCATTATTTGCAATAATAGAAAACCACGTCAGAAATATTTTTTGTAAACCACAACACTTTAAATCAAAAATTAGAATTATCGTTAAAAAAAGGAATAAATAAGAAATCGAAGAAAAATGCATACCTTTATATTCAAAATTCACTATTGATTCCAAAAAATGTGTTCCATTTAAAATAAGAAAGTTGGGGTAATTTCCAGCGCAATCGGAAGTGTATAAAAATTGAAAATATTGTGTTCTAATGCAATATTATGTATACAACAACATATTAAAATTATACCCGGTATATCTAAGACCTTCACTAGGGCCCATAATGTAAAAGTTAAATCAGTAAATCAACAATTTTGTTACCAAACAATATTGGGCTCCTGAAAGTAAAGAATTTAGAGAAACTTGCAAAGGACCCAAAATTAAATACCAAGCTTTTAGGAGTAGAAGTAGTTGTATCTAAAGAATTATAAAGATCGGAAAGTAACGATAAATGACGTCGATTTCAGAGTTGACGCTAGGTGTCTCATCGTGTAAATGTCGTCAAGCATATCTGACACAACTTCTTACCTTGTGGTTATTTTGGCGAGTTCGGTAACATTCAAAGATAATACCAAGAGAGCTCAAGGTATTGGTGAGTATAACACTAACCTCCAGTATTATCCACATTTTAAAGGGACTACGGTAGCCATTAAACCTAATTTTTATTTAAACTGTAGGATTGCTGTCTGATATTATATTTTATCTGTAATACATTTTCTTCTCACTAAAACTGTCTTTAAGTTAAAGGAACCTTTAAAATGTTTATAATACCGAAGGCAACACACAGACATGTATTTTTAACTAGCGACCATAAGAGTAAAAGTATATAACTAATAGTAAACAACCACTAAAACGTTTTTCACACATATTTTTTCTTAGTATCTTGTCCAATGGCAACTTAACGTTGCTATACTACCCACTAACTAATACACTTTTGCAGAAATTGAACCAGACATTTTAAAAAAGTTAACTTCCGTTGTCTTTAACTTTGCACTGTGTACGTAACTACGTGTTATTCAAATAAACGTTTTATAAATAATACGTGTTTAGAGTGTATTCCAGTGACTTCAAAGTCATAGGTGTATTTCTTTTCAATGGGCCAGTGGGCGTAAACGTGAGCCAAGGAACCTCGTCTACATCGGTCTATGAATTGATATTGGACACTCGACAATAACCAGCCTTTTCGGTCACTATGTAACTGTTTTTTATAGCTGCAATCTGATAAAAACCTTTAATTCTTTGTTTCCATTTTTATAAAGAACAGATTAACTGCATAGTACATAAGAATATTTTGTCATTTTGTATTGTTTGGGAATGTTTCATTAGGTGTTTATAATATAATTTTATATTTACGTGAAAGTCGTCACTGGAATTTATCGTTACCTCTCGATCTCTAATTATAAGAGAACAACGAATTTACCCACATCATATTCAAACTCTTTTACCTTTGTATCCAGATATGCGTTTAGTTTTCTGTCGGTTCATTTAAGCCAGAGCCCAACATCTCAACTTCAGAGATTTTATTCATTAATGAATCATATTTTACAAGGATAACATATTTGCACAAAGAATGTGTCGTGTACGTTGGCTAAAATCCGTACTAAACTACCACATTTTCGACACAAATGTAGCCAAAAACTCTACTTCCTCCACATCATATTCAAACTGTCCTACGTTAAATAAAAATGTTATATAAGAAAAAAGCCTATTTAACTAAATATTGGCAGTAAGCATCTTCTAAATGGAACAACTTATAAATTTTGGTTAATGTTAATTGTAAAATTTTGAATGTTTTCAGTTATCATGATTAAAGCTGCAAATCGTTTCTGTGTATCATGACTGTAGAGTACAGAAGTACTTACTGTCGCCGGCATTCACCTGGACCGCGAAACTCTTTCTCCAGACCTGTCTATTATTAGCTTTCGAGTTGTGTACACGCTAAGTCACTTGGGCGTATTGCATATTGTGTTTTTATTTTATTTGTTGTACTGTATTGTTGATATTAACTTAATAATAAAGCATGGCAGACGTACGCAGGGGTAGAAAACAGCCATTTGCTGACAAAGTGAATAAATTTTAGGTGAATTCCCGGATTTATTCTATGATGGTGCTAAAATAATTTGTAAAGTGTGCGAGAACGATTTGATGTGCTGGGATAAGCGTGATTGTGGACTTCACGTAAATAGTGTACACCATAGAAATAAAAAAACTGGCGTGCAACACAGTTTATGTTTGATTTACTATTAATGCTGATTGCCTGTAATGTTCCGCTGCACATACTCGATAAACAACCATTTCGAGAGTTCTGGAATAAATACAATGCCTAGGTGAAGTTACTAAGTCGCACAACGTTATGTAACTATCTATCAACTGTACACGTAGACATGGTAAATAAGATGAAATGTGAATTAAAAAATACATGGCTGTGGTTATCTGTTGAAGAGACAACAGATTGTAAAACAAATTCTATTTTAAATGTTATAGTACGAGTACTGGACTCTCTTAAACCGATAGTTCCACTGTTACTAGCTAGCAAAGGTCTAAGTCAGTGTACTAACAAAACAATTACCAGGGTGGTACTGGAGACGTTAGAAAAATTTGAACTGTCAAAAAGTCAAGTGTTGATGTTTGTGACTGATGGCACCATGACAATGCATTCGGTAGGCCGTTATTTGCAAGAACAAGGTTGTACTTTTATACATGTTACGTGTAAAGTGCATGCTTTACATGTTGTTGTAGAAACTATTTGAAAAGGTTTTCCAGAGGTGGATGCATTCATAGCAAGTGTCCCGGTATTCCTGAAACACCACAGCCGATTCTTACACGTTGGGGAACATGGTTGCAGGCAGCTTTTTATTATGTTGAATATTTCCAACAAATAAAAGCTGTGATACTACAATTCAATCCAGATGAGGCTGCAGCTGGTAAGGAAAGCCAGACAAAATTCGAAGATATTTTCGTTGAAACAGCTTTAAAAAATATCGCGAAGAACTATAAACCATTACATGAAAGCATAAAAAAATTAGAAAACAGTGCATTGTCGTTAGCAGAGTCACTGCAAACAGTGGACGAAGTAAATCTAATGCTACACGCTATAGGTGACACAATAAATGAGCGCCTTGAAGAAAAGTTCGCAAGTGTGTTAAATAAAGACACCGGTTTTACTAAATTAAGACAAATATGTGATGCGTTAAGTGCGTTCAAACACAATTTTACGTATGCGTGTATTACATCAATAGATGTCGAACGGTCGTTTTCAAAATATAAGAATATATTTTCACCAAAGCGAACATCACTCATGGAGACAACCACAGAAACATACCTGATGCTGCAAAATGGCTACACATCTTCTCCAGTTTGTGATAAGCAAGCTAGTTAAGAGGGTAAGTTTTACATACATTGTTATAAATTGTAACAGTTTATTGTTTCTCGTATTAATTTCGCGTACGCCACTGTCTCACGGAACATTTTTGACAGCCCCAATTATGATTATTCAAACTGAACAAGAAGGGTTTAACAAAGGGACCACATGTAATATATCTATTTAGGGAATCGACAGGTTATAGTTCTCAGTTAATTTAATGCCTAGTTTGGAAAACCAAATCAGTTCATTGTTGATGCATTTCCAATTTACACTGCTGTAAACACTTTTCTATTCAAACAATATTCATGCATATCGTACCCTAAAATATATCAATGACAGGATAATTAATGTAATACCCACGCTTTCCTGCTCCTACTGTATGACGGGAATTGAAGTTGGCTATCGCCAGTCTGTGAATGCCACGGTGGTTTCGCTTTAACATAAGCCTACTGTTACTGTTGGAAAGCTTAAATATATTTCCTCTCTTGTTTTACCATTCTCTACTATCACCTCTATTTCGGTTGAATAGAGAAAGCGGAAACATTTTACTTTATGCTTGAACGGGTATAAAACTTATTTTACAATCGCTTATTGCGCTCCCACGAATTTTAGTATTTCTAAAATATATTACACTATATTATTTCAAATAGAAAAAGTGAATGAAAATGAATGGACAATAAAACATTAATTACAATTTTTTCATTTTTACAAAATTATCAAAGTTAAGCATAAATGATAGTTCTTTGCAGACAATTATTAGCTCTTTGGATAATATACAGGGTGTCGAGGAAGTTATAGAAAACAGGTTTTTGGAGATAACTCCGTAATATCACTCTTAGTAAGAACTGCTACAAATGAAAGCAGTTAAATTCTCTACAAAAAAAATCTGTGCACTTTTTCACACGGGCGACCTATAGATGACCGTTATTGCGCCCCGGTTTAACAGAGTCTGCCCGTGGACATCTTGGAATCGTAGTTTTCCATAGCTTTTGCTTGTACAAAGGGTTTTCCAATGCGATTGTGAAAAATGGATGAAAATTGTTTACTTTATGCGAAACAAGCGATTAGATATAGAGAAACATTCCGGCTGGCCCTGTACGGTGCACCGCTATCAGAATCATCTCTCGGCAAATACTGTTTCAAATGTTTTACAAGATCATTGAAAAGCAGTAGAACATGCAATTTAGCATCTCTGTCATCAACGAGAAGCGCTGCTAGGAAGCACTGCTACAGGGTGTACCATCAGATGCAGAAATGGAAAAGGGAAGAGTTCCCGAGTGTTGGGGATGGAGATTAAAAAGCTGCAGGCTCTTCCGTATAACTACTTCAAAACCTTCAACTTTTGGCGCTATAATGAAAACAACATCCTACAACTGTACGAAAAGATGCGATTCGGGATGTGGTTGCCGGAAAATAGGTTTCCAGTGTTCTACGATTTGTAGTAACTGCCACGGTTTTTTCTGCCTTAATGCTCCACCAGCCGATGATTTAGTAGAAACTCCGGTAGACGATCTCGCTCTTGCCACAGAGAGAAACTATAAAGATATTGCCAGAGATGAGTGGTAACATTCGTTTTCATGTAGTTAGGACCACTGCTACGTCAAAACTATCGTTTCTATGAAAAAATTGCATGGAACCACTTTTGTAGATAACTTAATTGCGATTCATTTTTGTAATCACTGTTTTTTTTTGTGGAGTCATATTTATCTGCTTTTTTGCACATTCTATAACATACTGCACAGGGGGCACGGTTTGGATCCTAACGCCCTGAAATAAAGATCTACTCCAAAAATTGTTTCTCTGTTAATATTTCCAAAGAATTGTCTTGTTTTAGCTTAAAGTGGCCTATGAGTGATTGTGCAAACAATGGCATCTGTAACCAGAAATTATGTCAAATCCCAATTTGTTGTGTGGAAGGACAGTTCGTGACACGAACAAGTCTGCTCATCCCTACACTGCATCGAATTGGTCCCTTCCAAATCATTTGGATGGAGGAACACACCACTATTCGTCATACGACGGAACCGATAAAGTTATATTAATTATTAAAGCATACATTGTCATCATAGAAAGGACTAGTGTGGTAAAAAATTATACAAAACAGGAACTAGTGCCATATACATAAAAAAATGAAACAATAATGCAGCCAGTGATATGTGTTTCGGAGTTACTGCTCCTCGTCAGCGGAGCCAGTATTGACGTATTGGTTATTAATTTAAGATTGATTGCCTTTTTTGCTTCTGTTCTTTTAATTTCTAGTTTTTGAATACTACAAACATACTGACAGATTTAAAACAGCCAACCTAATATTTTCTCTTGCAATGAATCAAGTAATCAATCTAGTGATAAATTTAGAATACAGTTGTATTTGGTTTATAATCAAGTTTACATCCATAAATTTTCGGTGCGCCGACGGTCGTCAAGCCGTAATGGTGCGTTGAATCGAAAATGGTCATTAGGCTTTTCTGCGCCGAAGCGACGCAGAACAACATGCCATACGAATTTGCCGAAATCGCGGTTTCCAAAATTAGTCCCCCTCCCCTCCATGTTTTTTTCCGGAAACCTCCCCTCGAATAATTACCCCTTAGGGAGCGCGTTCCTTAATCTCTAGATATTATATTTTTTCGACCGTTTGAAAAACATGACGAGAGCGCGGTCGATTTGATTCGATTTGCGACAAAACGACGCGTCGTACGAAATTCGAACCCCTATACTTTTTTGTCGGCGATGACATTAGCTTTTCTACCTGGGGGGTCGCGACCCTTCTCGTCTCTACGCGGGGTACGTCGTAACCCCCACGTCCCCCAGTGGTGGGGAGGGGGGATATGATGGAATTATTTTCATCTCGTATCGCCCTAATATCATCCTATGGGGTGAACGTGGCGCTCGAAAAGTCGCTGCACGAAATTCGTGTTACTCATTGGGCGGCAAGGAGGAGAAACATTTTCTGCGGCCATTTTCTCGGCAACGGGAAAAGATATCGAAGCGATATCGACGGCGTTGTACTCGTCTCGTCATCCCATATGGTACTCTCAGGACTCATTTTTTTGAAAAACCGACTATTTCAAAATTCATCCCCCATCCCCTCGAAAACGCGCGGACAGACCATCTGCGACTATGAGGGCAAAATATGCGCAAAAGCACCCCATTACGTAAAAAATTCGTCGCGCGTCCGAGAGGCGTCAGAGGCCCAACTCACGTTCCCCATTAGCGGGGTATAAAAAATAATAATAATAATTTTTATGCTGCTCAAATTTTCGAAAAAAAATTATGTCTCGAAAAATATTAATTTTAAGCATAGAAACCTTCAATAAAAGAACCTCAGATTCTTACGTAGAATCCAAAAAAAAATAGTCATTCCATTTAAAATAACGGAGTTGTGGTCAAGTTCTGGTATACCTGGAAATGCCACCATTTTGAAAATATTTTCACTAAATAGATCCTGGTCGTTTATGCCACATCCAAAATTTTACATCAATATGTATTTTTTCTCAAGATACTTCTAATGGCCGGTCAAATAAATCACCCTGTATGTTAATCTAGATATATGAGGTAGAAATATACTCTTTTTTGTGTATGATGAATTGCATTTACGTGCTCTTCACAATAATATTTTAAAATAAACGAAAACATTTTGAGTAACAGATACCGTTACAGATACGTCTGCAGAACCTTTTCACTCTCAAAGGAATAATGCTCATCATGCCAACAGTATGCGTGTCGACCCAGAGCTGCTTAGTAAATAATATGACACCCTCTGGCGGTTTAACCACCAGGGTTGTAGAAATGAGGATAAAATAAATACTTCTTTATCTTGTGATCTCATCTTGATAACTTCTTCCTATGATGTATATTTTACAATTTTTAAATATGTTTTAGTATAAAAATATACTATCTGAAGTAAACGTAAGTTTTAAAATTAAGTCCGTAGTACACAATTTATGTGTGGTACTTTAAATTGCTTTCTTGCATCTTTTAATGGGTATTAAGCCAATGCCCTATGAATTATTCAAAAATGTTAAATAAACCTCTACGCCAATAGTTATTTGTGTAACTATTGCAAAAAGTGTAAATATGTTGCACGAAGCATGAAGTTTGCATCTCGAGACGAAGTCGAGAGCTGCAATCAAGCTAAGTGCAACAAATATACTTTTTGCAAATGTTGCACACATTTTTTTCGACAATCGAATTAAATAGATTTTTTCAACATCTTTAACAATTTTACAACAAAATATTTAGATTTCAAACTGACAATTGGAAATTAATTCCAGAAATAGTCAAGAGTTGTATCCCGAGTGCAACAAGTTTAATCAGTTAAATTGTGTACGTCACATAATTTTAAAATTTTGCGTAGCAAATGACTTGAGTGTATTATAATTTGATAAAATTTTATCTAAAATTATTATACACGAAAGCGCTCACAAGCAAAATTTTAACAATTGTGTGACGTGCACAGTGATTAAGTGATTAAAATTGATACACAGGGGATATATGTAAAGATTAGTTGACAATTCGTGTTTTTTTAATAAAAAGACAATTCAAATTTATTATTTTTTCGTTCCGTTAGTACAATCGATAAAAAAATTACATTTTTGATATACAATTTGAGCTTGTTTTCCTTCATTAATGTTTTGAATAGTAGTATGTTCTGATGTTGCCTTAGAAGTGCTTGGTTCATTTTGCATTTCATTTGGATTACATCTTAATTTATTTATCACACTTAAATGATGTAGAACATCTATTTTTGCAAATATGGTTTTATGGAAATTGCACCTTCATGGCTGGTTATTTTGATGAGCTCTTACTTCTATGTTCATTCTTTATTAAGTTACTGACAGCTGTGGCTCGATTGGAATGATTAATTATTTTTACAGTGTTGTATCTAAACCGATTTTGCGGCTGATTGCTTTGTCCACTTGGACAGTTCATTCCTTCTAATCGGCGAATTTTTGTACCAATAGGAATTTTCGTATTTATTCCAGTGCCTACTGCATGTCAGAAATAAACAATTTGTTATAATATTGGAACCCCTCTTGAATAATAGTTGTTTATATAGCCTTACAGAACATATATCGGCATTAAGTTTCGGGATTAGGCGTTATACCAATAAATTTGCTGTTGACTATACCTTAACTTTTATCACCCTTATTAGTCCGAGAGTCTTCCTTTCTTTTAAAACTTATTACACCAAATAGTACGGATAAAGTTTGAACTTTAATTTATTAACAATATAAAAAAATAGAAAAAAAAAATTTTTATCTTCCCTTTGTGTTTTGCCAAACCGTATGGAAGAAAAAATTTTGAAAAATCCTTTTCTTTAAGTATATCCACCCCTGTGTGGTGACGGAATCAATCTAAAATGGCAAAAACAACTTAGTTAAACAGTCACAAATAAAATGTAAACCAATTTTTACCACTTGTCTGCCCTTTGTTATCAATTTCTTCTTTAAAATGATTTGTTAAGCAATTTCCGACTTTTCAAGCGAGTTCAACTGCGATAATATGTAAAAAAAATTTGCAGTCCTTCAGGATTATCTTCATTCCAAAGCATTACCATTTTTCTATGATCTTCTGAATCTAACACAACTGAATTGAATATCCTTAAATGGATCAAACATAATGTTGAATTAAAAAAAAATACATGTCCTGAAGCACATTTTCCTTATAATCTTTTCCATCTCTCAGTCTCAAATTGAAGGTCCAGTATTTAAATAAAAACGAAATATAATCTATGGTTGTAGTGGCTTCAAATTGGTATCTTGTGTCATTACGAAAATCAGTAAATCAACCCCATACCGATTTGTGCGTTTTTGTTGTGTTCATAGGAATACTTCTTAGGATTTCTTTGTCAACTTCGGAAAGTGGAACATTTCCGAAACGAGTACTTTCTTTATTTACTTCCATTTGACGGTGTAGGTAAGTATAAATGACACTGACAATTCAAACTATCAGAATTGTTAAGTCGGTGAGTATCGCATAGCAAAGACAGGCCAAAGCTTACTTTACTATGTCAAAAATAGAATGAACTAGGTAGAATATAACCGATTATTTTTGCAAAATAATCACTTATTTAAACAAATCACGTAATACAAATTTCATGTTTTTATTGGTTAGATTTATGATAAGGGAAATTAAATCTATACTATTAAATGCCATCCTTAGATAACTATGAACAAAACTTCGTTAGTAACAATGGACTTGGACCGATCAAAATTGGAGTAAAAAATTGTAATTAAATAATACCTACATATATCCTTGTAATATCAAATAATAAAATTTTGAGTAAAATTTAACAGTTACTTACCACGTTCATACGTATACCCACATTACAAGAAAAGATTTTATATTTTAGATCAAACTCGTAATCAACAAAATATCAAAGTACTTTTTGCACTAGTGCAAGTTCTTCTTTACACTAGTGCAAAAAGTAAAATTGTAGGCACTCTAATAAATAGTGTTAAAAGTATTAACTTTTTGCACGATAGTATAAAATAGTGGAAAATATTTTAGAAGAGATGAAAATACGGTCTTTTCGTGAAATGAGAATTTGCTCACGAGCAAAGCGAGTTGGGAAATTTCATGAACGGAAAAAACGTATTTCATCTCGAGTAGAAAATACTATTTTTTCTACGACATTGCAATGAAATATTGGATTAGAATTTACAAAACTTTATTTATTTTTAACAGTCACATATTAGGTATATGTAATTAAGTAGTAACAAAAACGTCTTTCATATTGAGTAGAAAATGCTATTTTTTCTTTTTTTATAAATGCGGAAAATACAATTATGATTAGATAGTTGGATTTGATATTAACAGTGCTAACTTCTGTGGTACTAGTTGAAGGTAAGTTTTCAGTTCTCGATTTCGTTGCTATAGGCCAATTTATTGGTATATTGTCGAAGTCATCAACATCACAGTTAACTATAATTTCAAGCATATTTGCAGTTTCAGACGTATTTTCAAGATACTGGAATATTTTCTGTCCTCGTTTCATTTTATTATTTATTGAATCTTCAATATATTGTTCTGTCACTGTGCTCGATTTCCAACCTCCGTATTGTTTTATTTCTGTTAGATTAACTCCACTATCTGCAAGAACAGTGGTAGAAGATCTTCTTAATGAAGGTCTCTTATACAATTGAACATCCGGCAAATTAAGAAATGCTACAATTTGCTTTGGAACACTTCCCAATTTATTGATTCCAGTCACTTGTTGTGTACACTTGACATTTTGGTAATTGAGGAAGAATTGGAAGGTTGTATTGTTTATTCTTAATGGACGAAGATCTATATACTTCTTACAAATGTTGTAGTAATTGGCTGCAATTGCAAAAGAACGTGCCTTGTGACTTCTTGTATTAGGTATAGTTACATGTAATGCTTTTTCGAGATCATGAACATTAGTTATTTCTAAATCTCGTAACTCATGTGAACGGCAAGCTCCAGCAATGTCAAAAATTAATGCTACCTATATAAAATGAATGAAATGTATTTTCACATTAACATTAAATAATGTAATAATTATCTTTGTAAACAGGAATGTATCGTCAGTTGCATCACTAATAAATGTCTCAATTTGTTGTGTTGTTAAAACTTTAGCTTTTTTGCTTTTGAAAGCCATCGATTTTCGCTTTAGAAATGCATTGGGTTTAACTTATTTTGTCGATCCTCGCTTTAGAAATGCATTGAGTTTATCGTATTTCGAAATATCCACTATGTTTGATATTAATTGTATTGCGTAACATGGAATACATACTCCACACAATAGATGGCTTTAAATCCTTAGATATTTTACTAATATAAGCCAGAAGAACGTTTTCCGAGAAAGAGTTTATCTGGTTATCATTTCTCCAATCCATGAACTTCTTGTAAACAAATTCATACCTTTGTCGGGATTTATCCGGCAAAATGTTGTCGGAAGCAGAGTTTGCCGCGTCAGCTATATTTGGGGATGTACATGATTCACTGTAATCACTTTCTGAGTTCATAATAATCATATGGGATTTACAATATTTATGTTAATTCTGCAATGCTAAGCATTTCGCATAGCTTTTTTGCCAGTGAAAGATAGCGACGTAGAAGAATTAGAAACATTATTATTAAGTAAAATATTGTTCTTACCATAACAACCCCCCCTTGAAACTGGTATTTTCATATTCAATGGCTTACTATTCAAACTACTGTTTAAACTGTCATAATGTCAATATACACTTAAGAAATGTTATTTCCCTTTCACCCATTTTTTATATCAGAGGTCGTAGAGAAAACCATATGTATAACATGGGAGGTAAATGTCATTTCATGAAATGTTACACTTTCCACTCTTGTTATACAAATAGCTATTTAACTTGTTACCATTTAATAAACAAAACATTTAAACATAATCAATAATAACCCAAATTCCATACCCAGCCAATATTTATGTTGAAGTAGTACTAAAAAATATCCCAAGCCAGTTTAAAAATATCTGATGCTGTCCAAAATAAAGCAACTCGCCAGAGTTGTGCACACATTGATACGTTAAACGTGCTTTATTTTCTTGTTAGCGCTTCATGGAAACAACTCTTTCTTTTTGTTAATATACATACGTCGATTTAATAAAGACTTTGTAAAGTGTCGTAATTACATAAAGATGTCATGAAACTACTATTCTTGATGAGGTCTATAAAAAAGGTCCGCCGAGTATCTTCTTTACTTTTTCGCTTGAGTGTTAATCTTACTGATTGACGCTATAATATGAAAAAGTCAGGTATCCCAAATGATCACTTTATTCAATAGAGCGTTTTGTTCGTAGATATAACGGTGTATACACTGGTACTACTAATTCTGAGAACACGATGTGTGTTACCAAAAATTAACTATTTTTAGTGTAGAATCAGGACATATTAACACATTCTGAGTGTAATGCAAGATTGTTATATTTATTATTTTACTACATTACGGAGAAATTTAGTGTTATTAATTGCTCCATAGATATTTAAAATAGACCATTTTCATGTGGACAGCTTCTTCCATATCCTTCTGCACCTAATACATATCATATCTACTAATATCAAGCAATAATATATTTTTTTAATAAAAATGCATTTTTGTCAATCCAAATACTGTATTTTGTCGTGTATGCGCCGTAGAAACTTTCGAAATTACGTAAACAGGAATAAAATTAAGTTGTAAAATATGTAACAAATCCCCTCGTAACTATAAAACCATGTGGCATGCTAACAGTTTATTAACTGAAATGAATTACCATTTTTTCCAGCAAAATAATCAAATATGGGTCACTTACTTCCAACTCAAATATTATGTGGTCTTATAATCAATAGGTATCTGAAAAAAACGAATTGTTCAATGAAATCAATAAATGCCTCCTAAAACAATTAGGTTTTTTTTTGCTATCAAAGTAAATAAGTCTTGATAAAGATCTTAATCCAACTCAGTACTCACAAAACTAACGATAAACGAAATATACCGTGTACACCAAATTCGATGTTCACCATTGGAATCTTGGAAACGGTAAGGTAAGGTCAGTTGAATAGGAAAAATTTTAGCAAATTTTATGCTGATTCCAAATCCGTTAAGAAATCACTGCTAAATGAAAATTTTGTGTTTTCTCTTTTTGGCTGTGGCCAAGTAGTCCTTGGTCAAATGGGTTTTAGACTTCTACATTATTAGGACACTTTTTGGAGACTAATGTATTGGTCAAGAAACGAATGCTTGATAGCCTTTTGTTTTCGAGATATCTGAGGTAACTTTTGTTTTTTTTTATGGCAGCCATATTGGATTTTGAAAGCCCGGAAACTATCGATGTTTTGGAAAACAGAGTTAGGGACGTTTTCCGCACAATAAATACCAATACTCTCAGAACAGTAATCAGCTCAGATAGGCGTAGATGCCAAAAATGTATTCAGCTAAACAGAGGTCATATTGAACAGTTTTATTAAATCTTCTTAGTTCTTTACTATCATTTCTTCTATTACGTTAATTTGCTGTTATTAAAAAATTTTCTCCATATCGATTATGTTTAGTATTTTAACAGAAAATTAAAATCATTTAAACATATCAATCTGATAACCTTAATATTACTGTTATTTTTTATAACGGTTAGTATTAGGTATATCAATGAAATCAAAATAACTTTTTGATTTTCCATGGCCTACTATTTTGTTTTGTTAAGTAATGGGTAACTTTCCTTAAATTAGTCCCTTGAAAAACATCTTTTCCTCGGCAAGTTATACATCATTTGAATGATCTTTTTAAGCGCAATCTGAAAAATGAAAAATCCAATATGGCTACCATAAGAAAAACAGAAGTTACCTCGGATATTTCGAGAACAAAAGAATATCGAATGTTCGTTTCTACACTAAAATATTAGTTTCTAAAAAGTGTCCTAGTACCATAAAAGTCTAAAATCTGTCTGACCAAGGATTACTTGGGTACAGCCAAAAAAGAGAAATCACAAAATTTTCGTTTTTTTGGAAAATACCAAAAACGGTTACAGTTAACCGTAATTTCTTAACGGATTTGGAATCAGCGTAAAATTTACTAAAACTTATAGCTCCTATGGTTTCCGAGATCGCAATGGTGATTATCAAATTTGGGACACACGGAATATGTACAGAGTTTGATTCATATTTCTTTAAATAGAATATCTGTAATTTCTTGTTAGTTTTTTAAAAACGATAATCAACCAGTAATGTAAACTAAATTATAATAGATGTTCAATATATTAAGCTTTTATTACCAGTCATTTGTAAATTAGGTGCATGCTAGTCTGACAGATTGTTAAACATTAGCTACACGCAATTTAAATTTCACTTGTTAACCTCTATAAAATGTACCGCATGATTCAATATATCCTAGCGAAATTAACCACAATGAACGTGGAGAATGTCCACTACAGTTCACGTATATTCTCTTTACCTTATCGTACTTCAGGTATAATATTTGAATACCTACTTGATTGACCTTTACTTGATATAAATCCATGTTAGCATTGCAGGCAATGTGATTTTCGCAGATTTTAGATTTTGTTTATACAGGGTATATCAATGATGTCACGAGTATCACGACAAATCTCAAAAGGGTGATCCTCATCAAAAAAAAAATAAAAACAACGCTTTGTCCTTAAATGCTTCCTAAGCGCCATACGACACACTGAAAATATAGCATTAAACAGGCTATTTAAACAAGTATTCAGTGATGTGATGGTTGAAAGTACCGACTTCAAACTTGACAGGATAAATTGTTTTCTTAGTAGCTACGTACATGAAACGTCTAGGTCTTCTCATAGGTCATTGTCCAGTGAGATATCATGCTAAAAGTGACATAAGTATATCGCTTATGTGCAGATGAAGCGAAAATCGCGGAACATACAGGCTGTAATAAATTCGCATGGCACTACAGGGATCTCGGAAACGGTAAGAGATACAGCATTGGTTAAATTTGGACAAAGTTGCAGAATTTGGCAACCAGGAATACGGCGTTCATAAATCAAAAATATCTCTTGCTGTTCTTGAGATTTTTAAAAAAAGATAAAATATATTGATATTTCCTGTTGAAACTAAATTGGATACTAATGTAAGAAAACCTCAATTCCTCATTAAGTAGACATTTCGCCAATATTTATTATCTTCTTCAGGACTACAACAAATAACAAACATTATTGTTCTATATAATTTAGCAAATCTAATAGATAATAATATACTTAAAAATTTAAAAAAAAGCTACCATTTTAAGAAAAATTTAAAATTTCATAAATTCCCTAATCTCATGTACATATATCAATAAAAAAAGTTAACAAACGTAAAAACATTAAAAATATATAATAACAACTACAATATTCAAGAATTTGTAAAACATGTCTTAAAAATTATCAGGTCACGCTTACCTAATGAGGATTTGTTTTTTTGTCAACACAATCATCATAGTTAAATATTGTAAAAAAAAACAAAATAGCGTAACTTATATAGAATTTCAGAGCAAATATTTCAGTGCAGTCAGTATAGAGACAATTCTCTATATGGATATTTATCAAAGAAACTTTGAAAAAAACATTAAAAATTCGTTCCGTAAAAAATGTTATTATTTATTCATATGTCAGTTAAGAAGTCAGAGAAAAAATACGTTTATAAACTAAAATTTCAAATAAAGAATCAATTTGGTGTTCATTTATGTATACAGTAAATGCGGTAGTATTGTCTATTAACGAGGCCATCGAGGTGAAAATGGGCCTCATCGCTGAAAATGATTTGATCCGCAAAATCGGCATTCACTTCTTGTTCAAGGATCCAATTGGTGGTCTCTCTTCGCTGTACAGGGTCTGTTGGCAAAAGTTGTTGAGTCAAGTTGACTTTGTAGGCATGGAGATGCAAATCTTTAGTAAGGATACGCTGAAGAGTGGCTGTTGTAACATCCAATTCTTGTGCACGATGACGAATCGCCATCCCTGGACTCTCGGCCACATTCTCGTGAACTGCCGTGATGTTTTGTCTGAACGACCTCTA
Source organism: Rhamnusium bicolor (assembly GCA_029963845.1). Taxonomy (NCBI): domain Eukaryota; kingdom Metazoa; phylum Arthropoda; class Insecta; order Coleoptera; family Cerambycidae; genus Rhamnusium; species Rhamnusium bicolor. The sequence continues at coordinate 54,852 of JANEYF010002981.1, read as the reverse complement.
CGAGCTCGGGTCGTGTGTTTCACATCACTAACCGAACCAGTACTTTCAAATTTTTCGATGATTCTTTTCGCAATAGATGAATGAGATATACTATTTCGACCGAAAATTGGACTCACTTTACGAATTGTGGCAATCAAACTTTCACCATTTTGATAATGATATTTAACAATCAGGACGCGTGTTTTGTCGTATCTACTAACTCCCATCTGTCTCCTATCGACCTGGCATGTCATAATATTTGTGACATCATGATAGCCAAACTGGCGCGCAATTAAAATCTTGCGCTCTTATTGGAACACCTTTTATTATTAGCTGGTAGTCGATTTGTTGTGACAGTATTTCTGCAACTAAGTGTGGTATTATTAATAATCAAGTTGGCTAATATTTTAGGATAATCATTTTTCCCGCAATTTTTGTTTAAAGATATCCATATTTTTTCGTGGAATTTAGTATCACTCAATTTTAAAATTCGATTTTTTATACTTGACATAATATAAAATTTTTGTCTAAAGGAATGTTGTGAGTGGTAGTTGATAAGTCTTCCAGAACTAATGTTTTTCTTGTACCAATTTGTAATAATCTTTTGTTCGTTTGTTCTGATTATTAATATCTGAAAAAGGTAGTTTATTTTCACATTCAGGTTCCATAGTGAACTGTATGTCTTCGTGACAACTGTTAAAAACTCGGATTAATGAACATAAAGACTTGTGTAATGCAAGACATATTAACAAAAAAGAAAAAAACCACTCTTGCAATACATCATTTCGAGTTAAAACATGATTTTCAATTCGATAAAATTAAAATTTTGGACAACCCATAAAATTACAAAAAACAATTAATAAGCGAAATGATACCTATTAACTGACACACTGTCACTAAAAAAAAAAAACGGACACCGAAAATTTGAGCAGAATTTATAACTTGATAGAAAAATATATAAAATCATAGCCATCCCTGTACACATAAATGAGCACCAAATTTATTCTTTATTTAAAATTTTATTTACAAACGTATTTTTTCTTTGACTTCTTAACTAGCATATGAATAAATTATATTAACGTTTTTTACAAAACGAATTTTTAATGTTTTTTTCAAAGTTTCTTTAATAAATATCCATTAATGTTCAAATCTTTATACATATAAAAAATTGTTTCCATACTGACTACAGTGAAATATTTGCTCTGAAATTCTATATAAGTTATGATATTTTATTTTTTACAATATCTGATGATGATGATTGTGTTGACAAAAACCAATACCTCATTAGGTAACCGTGACAGATAATTATTTACAAATCCTTTGCAATTTTTTAATAAATATTATTGTTGTTATTATATATTAATGTATTTACATTTATTGTTAACTATTTGTTTTATTGACATATGTAACTGATTTTAGGGAATTTATAAAATTTAAATTTTTAATTTAACTGATGTTGTTTCTCTTACCGGTTCCGTGATTGGTTACAGCCTATGGTGTATACTTTACTTATCCAATGTTATAATCCGCCAAAGACTACGACATTTAGGACAAGTATCAACAGCTACTGCCCAAGTGGGAACAATAGATCCTAGGAAAGTTTTAAATATAAGGGTAATCAAAAAAATATTTTTTAGGACGAAGTGAGGACGGCCACTAGGGTCTTAACGACCCACTCGCAATCTAATATAATCTAATCTATTTACACGTGAAATTACATCAAAAATTAACCAGTGACGACGGAGTAAAAATGATGTTTAAAAAGTGAAATTTGTGTCCTTGAAAAATCTTCTACATGTTGAAATTGTCGGAACCAGGACAATAGGTTAAAATAAAACGCTACCTTGCCTACGTTTCGTTTAATATGCTTAAACTTCTTCAGAGCTCAATAGCCAAATAATGATGTAAAATTCCACAACAGAAATTTTTTTTTAAAAACCACGTAGGCATCACAATTACAAGACCAATCAATTCAAAAGTCAATAAAATATACATATATGTAGACATTAGACACACAACAGATTAAAATTTAACAATGTTCTTAGCCAAAGACGTGGTTTTTTTAAAAAAAATTTCTGTTGTGGAATTTTACATCATTATTTGGCCATTGAGCCCTGAAGACGAAACGTAGGCAATGTAGCATTTTATTTTAACCTATTGTCCTGGTTCCTACAATTTCAACCTGTAAAAATGACGTTTACAAAGATTTACTCATAAACGAGATTTGCTCCTAATGGTGCTCATGACATTCCGATTTTTTGAAATTTGTCTCGTGAATTGTACGATGTACGAAAAAACTGAAGAGGCACAAAAGTTTTTGTTAAAGATGAACCATGCATCCAAATTAACAAAATAAAATTCCGTTCGGTTGCAAATAACTTTTTTATGTAAGATTCTATCAGCACAACCCACTGTAACTCCAACGCTACTGGTTAGATTTTGAATACATTTCTATGGCTGCTGCCACCTTTTCTTCACCAGTTTCCAGTTTCTTCTGCTATAGGGTTAAGTTTTTTGTGAGTGAGTCATTGTGGGTCCTCCACTGCGGCCACCAGCAGGTCTGTTGTGGCTCTTCTTCTCTTACATAGGAGATATTTTCTTTTAAATTTCCTATCCTTCTAGCTTCATCCACCATATCCTTCCATATTTTCCTCGGACGGACCTTCTTTCTTCGTTCTGTTGGCTTTCACTCTGCAACTCTTTTAGGCCATATATTTCCAGGCATCCGTTTTGTGTGTTCAAACTAAATCAGTAATTCCTTTTAATTTCTTCTGCAATATCTCTCTCCATGTTCATATATTCTCTCTAATGAGCTGAGATCTGATGCTTTCTAGTATTGATATTCTGCAGCTCCGTCTTAAGCTGCCCATCCCTGTAACGAGCAGTTTTCGTATATTGGGTTTGCCTAGGTCCCACACTTCTTCACCATATATAGTGGCGCTTTGGATAATGGTCTAGCGTTTTTTTTCTTTCTTATATCTTTTTCCCATAGAATCAAGTTGAGGGCTCTGATAGCTTTACTTCGTTTGTTTATCTTTCCCTTGATCTCGTCATTACTTCTTCCCTATTTGCTTAAAATGACTCCATTATCGAAACATAGGTCACGACATACATCAGTGCCTACTATTATGCATTCACGCATTGTAAAACCGGCTCGTTTATATTCTTCTTTTAATTTTCTAAAGTAACTCAGACCTTGTTCATCTTCTGAAATCACAACATTGCTCATCCGCATAATACAGGTTGTGAAGTGTTTCGTCTCCTACTTGCTAATCCTTATTTTGACATTTTCGTACTCGCCCTCTAATGGCTTAGTCCAAGTATATTTCAAACACAGTGGAAGATATAAACAACAACTCTCTCACAGTACCTTTGTTGTTTTAAAGGTTCTGTGAGCGTATTTCCAATTTCCACTGTGTCAGAGTTTTCTTTATAGTATCTGTGAGTGGCTTGAATTAATGAATGACGATCCTATATCGAGTTCTTGAATTTCTACCCACAGTTATGATAGGGGAACGCTGTCATTCGCATTTTCTAAATTTTTCAATTATCAAAGTAATGTAATTTTACTTGATTAAAACTAATTGCAGTATATGAATTATTTAGTTCAATTATGCTTTTTAATAAATCCGTAAAATATTTCATATTGGTTGTGTTTACATGAAAATTTAAAGGATTTGTAAGACGAATTGATTCAACACTATAAGCTAAGGGAAATAACTAAACTTTTAATTTACCTATTTTTGATACATAATGATTCATTTTTGACTGAACTGTTTTCAGTTTAACTAGAAAAGTCTATATTGAAATTATACGAAATATCCCAGAGAAAAAGAATATATTGAGTAAATTATCTAAATGGTAGAAGTACAATAAAATTTTAGAATAATTCGAAACGTTTAAATTTGTACAAAATGTACTTAAATTTTAACCTGTGTGTTCATGCATATAATGAAAGTTAAGCTACAGTTTTAGTCAGACATTGAATAATTCATTTACTTGTGCAAGTTCAGCACAAGTATATTAGAAACTACTATTCTACAGAAATTATTATAACTTGTTTGAAAATCGCGTCTGGCAAATTCACTATATGTATTTTGTATTTATTAGTCTGTATTTCTGCATAATACAATTTATAATAAAATTGTGGAATAAACTTATTTTCACCATTGATACAAGGTTATCGAAAAAAATCTCGATTACGTAAATTTTTAATTTCAATTGTACATCGTTTGATTTTGAATATTTGAAAATGACGTTATCATCATAAAGTGATGACATGATTGATATTTCTTTTAAATGGAATCATGTATTTATTGGTAAGTTTTCGATAAAGTTTTCAATTCTCTATTGAACCATATTCCATATGCAATAAAATATTAAGGAAATCATACTAGAATAAAAATAAAACGTAGAGGGTAATAATAATTATGCTAAATGCATAAGAGAAAAGTGGAAACGAATGTTGTTTGTAAGTACATAACATACAAATTTTGTAACCAGTTTTGACAAGTTGCTTAAACAAAGAAAAATGGTACTTAAAATTATTACACCAATCAAAACCGTTTCCTTTCTACTACTTTTTAAGAAATTGATATTTCTTGCCATTGTTTGTGTAAACAAAAACCGTTTCTGTATTTACCCCGAATATTATCAACGTTTTGAAGGGATCTTTAAATTAAACGGAAATTTAGTGACAAGAAAATGTATTACCAGTTGTTCTAGCAAAACTTAAATAATAACAATAATAATAATGTCTTTATTTCCAATAATTTAAATTCAATACAATAAATATATAAATAAAGAAAAATATATCATACAATGCATATGCAAAGCGAAAAAGAGAAAAAGCATAAATTAAATATTGAAAATCTCAAGGGGAAGTTCACAATAAATGTGCTCTACCACTTAGCCTTTGTTATTAAATAATATATTTGTAGAGCCGCACAGGTAGGCCGAAAACTAAAAAATTTTTTTTTTTCAAATTGAGTTATAAGTACAGTAGCCATTAAACCTAATTATTATTTAAACTAGAGGATTATCATCTGTAATTTACATTTTGTTTATAATAAATTTTCTTGTCACTAAAACTCCATTTAAGTTAAAGGTTCCTTTAAAATATTGATAATACCGGGGGTTAGTCAAATTATATAAACGTAAGAAATGGAAAGAACTGATATTGTAACAACACACAGCACTTAGACGCAATAGAAAGTATGACATTCATTTAATGCTAAACACCTACAACGTCATCCTATTACCAGTTAATGATGTTGAACAGAAATTAAGAGAAAGATGGAATATACGTGATAAACCCAAAAGTGGCCCTCGACAAACGGAAGAGAATACTAAGATTTTTCTGATTGTACAAGAAAATCACCACGTGTTTCTTTGTCATGCTGGTTTACTGATCATTAAGATATACTGGATGTCTCAGGGAAAACTTTTATCTGGAATAATGTTTAAACAGAATATTGTAAAAAACAGGTCGGTAGTATAATGTGCGACGTAGATTAGCAGTAATATTTAGCATGTAACTCTCATTCCTTCAACCCCTAAAATCTTAATCGGCAATATACCATTTGTGGCACCTAAGCTGAAGGTAATTTTATTTAGAATACGGAATTGAAATCCGCTTTTAAATATATTTATTATCCGCCAAGTTACAGGAAAAAACTTGGAAATAGCCAGCATTAACTTATCAGATGTTCAAAATGGCCACCATTTTGTTCCTGACAATAATGCTATCGATTTTTAAACTCTTATCTACGAAACATTTGTGGAGTTATACGGGCACATTTAGCAGTGATTTCTTGACGTATTCCTGTAGGTTAAGCTGGTTGGGTATGTAATACAGCAGCTTTCAAATGACCCCACAAGGAGTAATATAACGGGGTAAGATCTGCTGATCTCGCTGACCATTCGATATTGCCTCGTCGCCATATCTATTGATTCTGGTATGTTCTGTCTAGATATTTCCTAATTGTTTTACGATAATGAGAGGGAGCTCTGTCTTATTGGAAAAATATTTCATAGTGATGTAAATCTTCTTCATCTGCAACTTCCATTATAGATTTATGGAATTTTTCAACATATCAAGATATCTCTCACTAGTAAGATTCTCTTCATAAAATAGTGGACAGATGACATGATCATTTAGTATTCCAGTCCAGACATAAATTTTTTGAGGATGTCGAGTGTGTCCCCCTCTCTATTATCCAGTGAGAATTATCTTCACCAAAGGTTTTACCGATAAAATAAAATATTTTTTACTTATCTACAGATATGTCTATTTGTAAGGCTAGTCACTGAAACAAATGTGCCTCAACCAGTTTTAATTGCCCTCAAGATGTTGATACATAGGATTCCTACCTGTAGTCTGCTTTAGACAGTTCTTGATGTAGCTGGATTTTATATGGAGCATGGAGTAGCAGTTATTTGATATACAGATTTATCTGGATCAATAGATCAATAGAAATAAGCATAACCCAATACTGCAACAGCAACATCTTTTGCTTCATTTTACGGGATAACACTATTTTTGTCTCGAACTAAATAAGATATTTTGTATTTAGTAACAAGCTGACGCACATAAACATTTAATACGTTTTTATTAGAATGGAGCTCGTTATAGCGCTGTAGTTTGCACTGAACTTCTACGCATTTGACCATACACAAAAATTAGTTCAATTCTTTCTTGTATGCTGGAAAACTTCCTCGAAACTTACGAAAATTAAAAAGATTTAAATTTAATTTTATTATTATTATCATCATCATTCTTAACATTCCATTACATTTCATTCAACCTAAACAAAGTAGGTTTTAAAAACTAGCTTTAACATATTTCTTCTCGAAACTCGGGGAACAAATAAAGATATTTAAAATTAGTAGTCAGTGCTGTCTTCTAAATAAAATTACTTTTAATTGAAGGTCCCACTAAAGGGTATATTGCCATTTATTATATAAGGGATGTGGTGGTTGGGACTAAGAGGATGAGCGGTACATACTGCATTATATTGTCAATCTACGTCCACCATTAATCTAACTAAACAGGTTTTTGAAATTTTCATGTCTTTTTCTGCTAAAAAATTATTTCATATAAAAGTTTTCGATAAACCTTCAGTATCACTGTATTATCTTTATAGTCAATATCGGACAGGCTCTAGCAGCTGTGATCAATAGTGTCGAGGACATCTTGCGACTTTACTTTCATCTAAAGCATATATATATATACCTCAAGTTAGTTAAAGTAGAAATAGCACCATCACCTTTCCATTTGGAAACCAAATTGTCTTGCTAAAATTAGTTTATCCTTATTGTGTTCCTTCCAGTTTTTAAAATATATATATTTTTTAAATAATATCCTTTTTTTTGTTTTTGTTTAATTTATTTAGCCATTTTAATTTACATTTTAATGCCTTAAACAAGTAAATTTTTAGTGTATTTTCATGAACTGTTTTGTTTCATAATTTTATATATTGTAGTGACCTGAAGAAGTTAATAAATTTGCCGAAACGTCGACAAGTTGAAAAGCTAGTTTTTCTAAATATTGAACCTTTTACCCAAAAAAGACCGTTCCAGCTGTAATTCATTGGTCTAATATAACTACGTGTATAACTTTTTACATATGGACCAATTTGAAAATTGAAGTAGGAAATTTAAAAGGAAAGTTTCTTGGTCCCTTATATTTTTTTGTAGGAGAAGTGGTTTTTACAAAAAAATAATAATAACCAAAGTATGGCGCTCTTAAAACAATCATGTTGAATGTTATTGGCAATTAAGTGTGCACATGAAGTAGAAAAACTTTTTACGTCACAAAAAATAGTATTCCAATAAAAAATTTATCACTTCCAACCAAAAATCATTCCAGTATTAAATATACAGAACTAGAATGAAGTACGTTAAATATCATTTCAATGGCTGAATTTACTTTCAAAGAGAAAACGGACATACACTTCTGCTTCTGCTGCTGGTAATGCGTTGGAGGCAAGGCGTATCTATCAGGGGAGGTTTCCAACTAAACGATTACCTTGTAATAAAACATTTACGCGAATTCACAAGAAAATCAGTTACATTCAAGCGAAATGTAGATATTCCCAGTAGGATTCTCACGGTTAGTGCACCAGAGCTAGAAAAGGAAATACTCCCTCAACTTGAGAACAACCCGTCAAGAAGTAGAGGGACAATTGAAGAAGAACTAAATGTGTCACAAGTATGTGTGGAATGCCATGAAATATGGGGTTATCATAAAGTCAGGGGTCTATTTTAAATTCTTATATAGTTTTAAGAAATTATGCTAGTAGCAGAAAGTAAACAGAATCTAGTTGCCTAAATAATTGGATTTTAGTGTATCTATGAAAACAAAAGAATGGTCGTGACAACTATTGATACAAGTGTCAAACGAAATAATCGTAATTTAGAGAATTGTTCTCAAAATAAAACTCGCGTAACGTAAATTGTAACAATTTCAATATGGATCTGCAAACGAGAATTGGTTTAGTGCAATGTTATTATTATGAAGGCGGTAAAAATTACACTACTGAATTACGAAGATTTCGTACGAAAATGGGTTTGAGAGCAGGGCCGTGCAAAATGAACGCGTATCGTAATTTGATTAGCAAATTTGAAAGAACAGGGTCTGTAAAAGACCTTCCGAGGTCAGGAAAGACCTAGGATTAGTGATGTCCAAGTTGCAGAAGTTCTTCAGGAAAATCAAAACGTAGCCAATACTAATCCGCTAGCAATCAGTAGTGTGAATGCGATATCAAAATGATTTCAAATGCCATACACCACGGTTTGGAAAATTTTACGGAAAAATCCTAATAATGTATCCCTATAAACTGCAACTGCTGTTTGAATTGAAGGGCGCAGATTTTGCTCTCAGGTACGCTTTTTTATTACACGTATTGGCTCAGATGGATATTGAGCCCGAATGGTTATCCCGTATTTTATGGCCAGATGAGGCCCATTTCTCTCTTAATGGTGGAATAATACTCAAAACTGTCGAATATCGTCAACAGAAAATCCACATGAAATTGTTCAGCAAGGCCTTCATGACAAAAAAGTCACCGTTTGGTGCGGTTTCACAGCTAATTTTATCATTGGTCCACGCTTTTTCGAGGAAATACAGAATGGGGAGGCCGTATCTGTAACTGTTGCTGGTGAACCTGCAAATGTTAAGGGATTATGCAATTCCACAGTTGCAAAACTAGCACGAAGGAATTGAAAACATGATTTTTATGCAGGATGGAGCACCTCCGCACATTTACCGACCAGTTGAAGAATTGTTAACTGCGGTTTTTCAAGATCGTGTTATAAGCAGATATTTTGCAAATTCATGGCCACCAAGATCATCTGATATTAACCCAGCAGATTACTGGCTGTGGGGTTATTTAAAAAATTTGGTGTATAGAACACGGCCAACAACGCTGGAGGAATTAAAGGACAGTATTAGAGAGCAAATTCGTGCAATTCAATCAGAAATGTTGAATAGTGCTGTATACAATTTGGAGGAACGGTTGGTAATTTTACAACAACAAAATGGAGGTCATATCGAGCATTTGCGGTAACTAGTGTTTGACATCAGAAATCCTATTATGTAAGCAACTAGATTTCATTTACTTTTTTTTGTTATTAATTTGATTTGTTAAGAATATATAGTAAGTTGAAATATATCCCTTACTTTATTATCACCCGTTACTACTAATTCTATCAGTTTTATATTCAGCCGGTGAAAGCTTTATTTCCCAGACGACTTTTCCCAGCGTTTAGAAATTTCCGTAGTTTTTATAAAGAGTAGAACGAAACGGGGAATTTTTGGCTAATATGCTTTTCCACCGATGAAACTATATTTTCAAGAAATGCTAATATCAATTTTTATAATAACCATTTGTGGTTTGAAGAGAATCTACATGATATTATGGAAAACAGATTTCAGCACCAATTTCTAATTCTGGGATTGTTACAGATTATTTATAATGCAGTATTTTCTCCCTGAACACCTGCTAGGTGTTAGTTATTATTTTCTTAACTTTAAACTAAATGCATTCTTGGATGAAGTTCCCTACCGAGTCAAAAAATATATGGTACATATATAAAGGTGCTCCAACATATATCAGCATTAGCGCACGGGATTATTTAAATTCAAATTATCGTTATCGCGTGACACAACACTGAGAAAATCTACAACAAAGAACTCTACCACATTGTTCTGATATAAATCTCCTAGACTTTTTTTTAAAGTTATCTGATTTCTAGTACACTGCTTTCATTGTAAACCAAGGCGATCTTCGCAACAGAATTGTCGATTCCTTCATTACTATTCTGATTATGCCCGGAAATTTTGAAAGAGTACGGCAGTGAATGGCTAGAAGAATGAAAAAGCATGTGTAATGGTGCAAGGTGGATACCTCCGAACATTTAACTTCGTTAAGTTTTTACCTGTAAACATTATTATTCATTTAATTAAAAAATACGAAAGATAATCATACTGAACAGAATAGTTGGAATTAAAAATAACATTATTGAGTCAGTCACACTGAACATAATGTGCATATTACCTTTTTTTGTAAAGTTTCAGCGTTTTGGCAAATAGCCGGGAAAATAATTGTTTAAAAAAATATATGTTGTACTTATCTATGATAAGTTTTGTAAAAGTAGTAAATAATAATTAGCAAAAAAATTTTTCAGCGATATTATTTTTTCATTCCACTCGATAATCATATATTTTTTTTATTCTTCTTTAACTTTGAAAGATCATAACCTTGCAGCGAAGCATCACTTAGGAAACACCCCGTATTATAAATATTTCCTTATCTATTCTAAATTGAGCAACTCCTATGGAGGATCATTTTATACCACTTTTAAACAACTATCTGATAAACTTACTTTAAAATTCTGTTCAGATAGAGTGAAAATTTATATTCGTTATATAAAAATCGTTATCAAGACTACAAGAAATATGTCTTTGATATTATTTCTTCTGCCATATTTAACTTCTTTTTCAAAGATTGCGAGTAACGATTGAGCAGATTCCACAAAGCAGTCCAATTTGCTTTATATTATTAAAAAAAATGAATAAATGCCATGGTATAAAATACCTCGTAAAATACACATATTTACTGTAATGAATTTATCAAATACAGAAAAGAATTTTATTACATAATGACATATATTTCTTTTAATGAGGTATGCGTTATTTATTGCGGTTAATAAGTAACTAAATTTAAAATAGGGCAATATACTATATTTACAATTCTGTGATTTGTTAAATGTCATATATTCTGTGTTATCTACTGTTTGTTAGTATTTGGTGTTTATTATAGTATTTGTTTATTAAATATAGGATCTTTATCGCTCCTGCTGTTAATTGTTTAAAAAAAGGTTTTAGGACTTACTTATTCCAAGTATTTTTCTTAAGCAGCATATATAAAATATTCTCTAGAATAGGAGACATCACTATGAAAGTTAAGTTGTAATACCATCTAAATAAAACACACTAAATTCATATTTCGAACAAATAAAAAAATAGATGTTAGCTTTGCCTGTACCTCTGTTTACTAAATCTGGATATGATTTAAAATGATATAATAAAATAGAAGGTTAAGAGCGATTTAAAGATTTATGTTGGCGGCAATGAAAATTCATTTTGTACATTTTGACGCTTTTTGAACTATCTGTTCTCTAATAATATCCTTTCGCACTATATATCTGTCATCTGTATCTTGGTTTTCCTCTGTCTGTAGTGAAAGGTAACCTATTTATGATCTCTCATTAACCACCTGCTGGTCCCTGAATTTAAATAGGGTATCGTTCGTATTATTAATAAACTAAATACATCACTAAAGACAGATAAAATAAAGAAAATTAAAATAGGTATATGTGGATGTCTTCATTGTGTGTGAAATTGTTGTTTTCTTCGTCGATAAAATTTAGAGGCCTAAAGTAATAAATAATGTTTATCAATGTACATAAAAATATTACAACCTTTTTCCTCGCACCCCTACCTTGTAATAGTGATCACAAAACTACTGGGCGTGGGGATGTAGCAAATCGAGACTCTAAGCTCGGATAAGTTAATGAGTATCACGACAAAATAAAACTAGCTCAGATCTCAGAGTGTTTACACCCACTATCTGAATTTCAATACAATAATATTAATTACTTTACGTAAACTTTAACTTACCATGAATTATTCGTTCTCGTTATAAGGTGATGCTTCAAAATAAAATATCAAATTTAACAACTATGAAACAGGCTATAATCATCAAAATTTCATGAAAGAGAATAACATATATAAAACCTATTTACATTGCTTTACGATAACTGTGCCTCAAATGTTAATTAAAATACCTACTAAAGACACAACCCTTATTCACAGATTGAATATCGATGATTAAGACAAGGTTTTAAATACCTTGAATGTGGCCACACTGAAGGTTCACAGCGTATTTGGTGACATAAGAGGTTAAGGTTATTAAACTTAAACTAAACAAAATGGGGTAGATACTTCCTTATTATAAAAATTAAAACAAATACACAGTTACCAGCTATTAGCGGCACTTGAGGGTAGGTATTCTCCTCAAACGCTTTTCCTCGTACCCGTTTACTTGGACTTGGAACTTCACCCGGTGCTTACGTAGGTACGTAGGTTCTCCAGTCTTACGGTTGCGAGATAATACCAGACCGCGCCTCAGACGTGCAGAACAATATAGAACTCGCCCCAGGTGTGCACCCTCAAACACAGAGGATACAGGTGTCTTCCAATTTCCCCAGTAGAACCACAAAAGTAATAACCTCACTTCTCATTTGTTATGTGCCAAAACATAACATTCCTCAGAACAATATTTATATTGTGGTATTTTAAGTAAGCGTTTATTACAAATCAGCCAAAGATGGCAATTATATCCTGGTTCCAGTAAAAGATCCCTTCTAAAACAATACTAATGCATTCTACACTGCGTCCAAAACAAGGGAACTTAAATTTTAGAAAAAAATCCTTATATGCCTCTGAGATGACTGTAGATTAGTCTTACGGAACTTGTTCTTCACAATCTTCTAGCCGCCGTATTCCACAAATGAACGACAAAATAGGACAGCGGATGGGTGATGACAATGTCTTGCGCAATATAGTACAGACAGGTATTATTGGTTGCCTATAGCTCAGAGAGATATTAGGCATAAAATAGCAAATAGAGAGTGAGGTTCGCGAGGAACAGTTTTATGAGAATTTCAAATGTAACAAAAAAATCCTTAACCCTAGAACACCAGACATTAGTAAATTTTACGACGGTCATCCTATAATATCATATCCCTCCTATTTGGCTAGTTCATAATGTTGAGCTTCTCAGTACCTGCCTAACTGCAAAGCATCTAAGACGTGGTGAAATTAAATTTGAGATTAAATCTCGTCTATATGGTAAATGCGACTTGGCGTCGTCAAAATTACGATAGTCTGGTATTTACGTTTCTTATAACTCGAAGTTAATTTATTGTATGGTAAGTTTATTTTACAAAAATTATTTATTTATAGTAAAATTAAGTTTCTAAAATTTTTAGTTTGACATTATGGCTTCAACTTCATCCGGTGCTAATGCACCGCTAACTGATGCGGAAATTTCCGACGAAATTGAAAAAAATTATGCAATGTAGTTTAGAATCTGATAATAGCAGTGAAAATGAAAGTTTGGAAAGCGGAATTGAAGACAATATTGAGGTGGAAAGTGAGTCTGAAAGTTCTACAAAGTATAGTGAAGAAAATGATAATGAAAGCGATAACCAAAGTATCGCAAAGGATGGGGAAGATAATATTCCGCTGGCCAGATTTGTAACCAAAGATAGCCGTATTATAGTTCCCATTAAAAAAGACTCAAAGGCAAAAATGGTCACTTATGGTCGACAGAACCACCCTTGCAATCCAAAAGAATATCAAAGAGGAATATAATTCATTTTCAACCAGGTAGCAAAGGTTCCGCCAAAGAAGTAATCCGTCCCATTGATTGTTTTCTTCACTTTTTTCATAATGAGATAATCAACAAATTAGTGCAACATACTAATGAAGAAATACAGCGCAAAGTAGAAAAGTATAAGAAGAAAAACGCAACGGTATCAGAAACCTGCAAAGAAGAAGTTTTAGCTTTAATTGGTTTATTGATTTTTTCTGGAGCTATGAAAAATAATCATCTAAACGCAAGACATATGTTCAATAGCGTATTATCTGAATCAATTTATAAATCAACCATGAGTTGTAATAGATTTTTATTTCTGTTGGATGCCTTGAGATTTTACTGTAGGATTTCGAGACCAGAAAGATCTCGTAATGATGCATTTGCACCCATTAGAGAAGTATGGGACACGTTTATAGACAAATGCAAACAGTCTTACACGCCAACTTCTTACGTAACGATAGACGAACAATTACTGGCGTTTCGAGGACGCTGTAGATTCAGAATGTACATACCTAACAAACCTGCAAAATATGGCCTAAAGATCATCATGGTTTGTGATTCGATGACTAAATATATGATCAACGCCAGTCCATATCTGGGAAAGTCAAAAGTCATAAATGGTCCATTAGCAAATTATTATGTGAAATCGTTGACTACGACTCTCCATGGTAGCAATAGAAATATTACCATAGATAACTGGTTTACCTCTGTTGAAATGGCGGAAGATTTACTTTGTGATCCTTACAATTTGACACTTGTAGGAACTATAAGAAAAAATAAGCGCCATATTCCCCCTGAACTTTTAGAGCTCAAGAAAAGAAAACAAGGTACGTCAATGTTTTGTTTTAACAAGGAGAAGACGCTAGTTTCATTCAAGCCAAAACAAAACAAGCTTGTGGTCCTCTTATCAACAATGCACGAAGGGTCTACACTTACATGCAACAACAAACAAACCACTCATCATACCACACTTATAATGAGACAAAGGCTGGTGTGGATACTTTCGACCAAATATGTTCGAATATAAATTGTGGCCGAAAAACAAGGCGCTGGCCATTGGCAATTTTTATGGAATGGTTAATATGGCATCCATCAATTCGTATGTGATTCACAGTTTCAATAAATACAAGAGATCCGAAAAACCGTTAAATAGACACGCATTTTTGCTTGATCTAACCTATTCCCTTATTACTCCATGGCTCGAGATGCGAAAAGATAGCGCTACTTTGAGGCACTCGCTACGTGATGGCATATATAATTTTTTGAAAATTGATGTTTCCTTGGCAACTCCAGCACCCACAGAAAAAAGCGTAAGGTATGCTACTATTGTCCAAGTAGACTGAGACGAATGACCACCACTTATTGTTGTGCATGTGGGCGTCCAATTTGCGCCGAACACGTAGCCAACTGTTGCGTTTCATGTGTAGATAAATAATTTATTTAGTTTTTTTTTTTAATTAATATTACTAAGAAAATGATGTTATGATATATGTTATTATTTTGTTTTATTAAAACAATGCTTTGGAAAAATATTTTGAGCATTTTTTAAAAAGTCGTAAAATTTATGAATGTCTGGTATTAATGTGTGTAAAAAATAGTCTGCTGTTCTAGGGTTAAAATTGTCATCTGTCAACCAATATAAACTATCATTTCTTCTACAATTTCTGTACTAATTTCACATTTAAAAGCTGCGTTAAAAAAAACTCTTTCTTTCTCCCGTTATTAGAAAAAAATTATTTATAATGGTTCTTAAAATACGGAAACTGATGTCACCTTGGATAAATCAGAACGTAGTATACATCAAAGTGTATTTCACATATAACACGTAATTTACACAAGTTTAATAACAACTTCATTAAAATCGAAGTAGATATCGACAGTAAATAGTTTTGTCATTTTTAAATTTACTTGCCCATTACTAATCTATAATTCTCATAAATATTTTATTAGTAGCTAAGAAGATTATATTCAACGCTCAGCATTTTTTCCCTACATAATTGACTTAATTAACGAAAATCCAAAAATAAAGAATTAAGCTTCTCTCCAATTAGTTCAGAGAACAAAAGAGTTAAATTTCTCTTCCCTATTAATTAGATCATTAAATTCTGAGGAATATATATTCGCAAAGTTTACGAGCGTTCTGAAATGACAGCGAGCGAGAAATTACCGGGGCGAATCCAAGAATTCACTGTAAAATTTGCATTTTGTTATTTGATGGTTATAACTGAACATTACAAATAAATCAATAAGCTAGTAAGATTCAAGAATAAAACAAAATATTGACTAAGGCCATGTGCCTCAAGATCTAAAGTTATTGAAAGCTGGTGCTACCCAAGGATCGATATTAGGAACCCATTCATATTTAATATATACTGCTCATTTTGGCAAATCCATTAAACGTTTTGAGGCCTATTTTTATGCGGATGACAGTTAGCTATATAGGATTAAATCTGATTACTACATACACTACAATTATTTTCAAAAATATAAACCGGATAATAAATAAAAAATACCTGATTCCCAATATACAATTCGGTTTCAGGAGAGGTTACGTTGTCGTTGTGCAAGGTAGTGCACGACGTAATCGAAGGTTTCAACAAGAAACATTGTACAAAAATGATATTATTAAACATTGAGAAAACATTCGACAGTTTTTGGCATGGGGGTCTCCTGCACAAGCTACAACATTTACATAATTTGCCATTATACTTCATAACTCTTATTACGTCATACTTAACTAACAAAAAATTCGTAGTTAAAATTAATCACACAACTTCCGAAATGCATAAAATAAAGGCAGGTGTGCCACAGGGTACTGTGCTTTTGCCCAAACTGTTTAACCTGTTTCTAGCCGACATCCCCACCCATCCTCTGACACAAACCATAATATACACGGACGACATGACGGTTTATTCGAAATCTTTCTACGCTCAAGCCGCAACAACAAAGGTGTGGTATCATTTAGATATACGAGTACTTGTCAAATATTATAGCGACTGAAAGATGGCGATAAACGAGACTAAGAGAGAGACAATAACATTCACTAGGAAATTTACTAACATTAAGACTTTTACGCCCCCTTAAAATCAATAATAAGATCATAGAGGAAAAAAGGTCTTTAAATACCTAGGCTTGCACCTCGATCAAAGGTTTTCATTTAATACACACATTTCAAAAGTAATTCACAAAACGTACTAAACAAGCAGTACCCGTTAATTAACAGACGCTCACGACTAGACACACGAAACAAACTATTACTCTACAAGACAGTAATTTGACCTACAATGACGTGAGGTTGCGCTGCCTGGAACCGCATGTCTGACACGCAATACAGGCGCCTCGAGGTAACGCATAATAAACTTTTACGACTTATGACAAACGATAACAGATACATCACATTAGACGAACTACATAGAAATGCAAATATGCCGCTTATACGAGACTACATTACACAGACTGCGCAAAAATTCCTAAAATTCAATATCCACCCCTCGGTCCTAACTAGTCATATTACAGATATCCGCCACCACCACAATTATCATCATACCCACCACTTGATACATGAAAACCTCCTCCATTTCCTCGATCCCAACTAACACGGGTACAGCACGCACAATGACAGACATATATCCTTTATCCCCACTTTCCACTCCCGTACCTATCCCCCCTCACTCAGAGTAGATACGTAGCCCCTTACACAATTTACTCTTACCCAAAACTTAATATAATTTTTTGAAACAAGTTTTTTCTATGTTTTCCTGTATATGTAATCATACCCATTATTTGTATTATTTGTTTATTTTAATTATCATGAGTTACGAGCATATAACTAAAACGCGCTGTATCTTCTTTACAGGAGAGTGCCATCCCCCTACACACTAACGAATTTGTAGCACAGGGCCACATCAGCGGCCACCAGGTCGGCCATCCGCAAGCAGGCGATAATTGTCGTCATGTAATGTATAAACACAAAAGACGATGCTACTACTGATAAACTCAAATCTCCAGTCGAGACAAAACCAACAGCAATATAGTGGGAGACAGAGTGGAGGAGGCATGCGCTGTTATAAGTGTCCTGAGAGAGTAAATGTCGCAGTAATGGAGAAGCCGCAGGAAAACTGGCGAGCTGGTACTTCGGGGAATATGGCAGATGGCCTTTCCAAAAGACTGTGTCTGAAAGACTGCAAGCCTTGCCACCGTGAGGAAAAGCAGCAAAATGTACATATAATGAATACAGTTAAGATTGATGTTCCAGATTATTGGACAAAAGAGTCGTTAAAGGAAGCGCAGTTAAATGATAAGGAAACTGGTCCTATTCTGAAATGGAACGAAAGAGGAACCCGATCCGATTGGAAGGACATTTCAAATAAATCAATGGCGCTGAAGGCTTTGTGGGCACAATGGGACTCCCTTGGAGTAGAAGATGTATTGCTGAAGAGAGCGGAGTCCCAATGGGAGGAAAGTTACTTTGAAATTGGTAATCCCCAGGTGTCACGTAGCAAAAATACTTCAGCAGGTGCATAATGGAACGTCTGGCGGACATTTTGGTATCAATAAAACCCTGACAGAAGTAAGAGAACGTTTCTAATGGGTAAACAGTCGTCAAGATGTGGATGCTTGGTGCCGCCAATATGAAGTTTGCGCGGTAAGAATAGGGTCACAAATAAGAAATAAGCAATATAACGTCAGGGTTTCTTTTGAGCGAATTGCAATAACAAGTGACCGTATGAAGGCTCGTTATGATCTTAAGGCTAATTCATGAGGGTACCAGGTGCGAGAGTTGGTTTGGCTATATGCCTCAGAACGAAAGGAAGGCAGGTACCCGAAGCTTCACCTGCCCTGGGAATGGCCATACACTGTCATCACTAGACTAAACGATGTAAAGCGAATTCAGCAAAGTTCAAAATAAAAATGACAGTGGTGCATATAGAGAGACTAGCCAAGTATGCATGGAACAATAATTGCCTGAACGGGACGTTCAGGCTTAAGGAGGGGGCAGTGTTACGCCACTGCACTGTGTAGACTGGTTAGATGAGACTGAAATGGTCTGAGAACGGCCGGGAATATTCTGGAATGTTCTAGACCGTGTGAATTGATGTATAAATAAGACGCATGGTCGTAAGTTGAACGTGAACGAATAAAGAAGAAATAAGAAAAGACTTATAAGTGTTCAAGGGTGATTATAGTTGAGACAGTTATTAATCTATTGTTGTTAATTATTAATTAGTAAATAAAGTAGTAAGTGTTACCTGGACTTTTAATCAACGAATCTACGAGTTTAGGTGTTTGTGTGGATAGCAAACACGTAGCAATATTAAGGAAAAATATTTCAGTGATGTATATAAAATATACATCGTACTAATAGCAATGTTGCTTCCTAATATGCTTATGCTACAGATAACATTTAAATAAAGCTGAACTGGTATGTTTATCATTTGACATTAAGGGTAGGTAATTTACTTAACTACATTTTTTGAGTAATGAATTGGTTTTTCGCCTGACTTCTTCGATGCTGTAATTAAATTAATAAACGATCTTAACTTTATGATTTGATTTTGATATGAACTGGATTTCTAACAGATCGATTATTCTAGAGAAATTTACTAACTATTTATTAATTTGCTAAACGTTTAATGAAATTAGATTTTCTCATTAAGTTAATTTACCCAAAAAGAGTTTGTTTTGTTACTGTTTAACAGCCACCAATTTATAAAAATGTTACATTAACTATATTTAATATTGTCACAATTTAATGGCTGCTATCATTAGAGACTTTTCAATTGAAATGATCGATTTTTAAATAAGAAATTTTTAAATTATAGTTTGTAATTATATCTTAACCCAACAAAATCTTCTGCAATCGCCGTACATTTTAAGTTTAGCTGCGATATACCTACGGAATCATAAAAATTAAAAATTGAAAATTTCTTTATTTCTTTTCTAGCAATTCCAAACACGATAGTTTTCTGTTTATATGTTTTCATAGAATAACCCTTTTGGCGCAGAGGTACACTTAATACATTTTTTTAAATAACTCATAGGGCAGTGACTTAATAATCAAAGGAGGTGAGAAGAAACATTATAGGATGCCACAAATAAATAACTATAGACCATAATATACTTTCACTGTTCTGATCGCTAGTTAAATATACATGTGTGTTGGTGTTATATTCACCAATACTTTCAGCCCTCTTGTCCTCTTGTCTTCTAAAATCTAAATTATATACTCAATCTAAACTGTTTTCTTATTAATTGGTTTTTCAAGTATCCGATTAACTGGTTTTCGAATAATCGATTAACCGGTTTTCGGATACCCGATTAATCGGTTTTCGGATAACCGATTAACCGGTTTTCAGATAATCGATTAACCTACTTTCGGTTTTGATCTATATTTAGATACCCGGTTTTATCCGTAAACGGTTTTTGAGGAAACGGATTAACCGGTTTTACTTTTTCTGGTTTTTGCCAGCACTAGTTGAAAGACCCTCAGTGTCGAGACCACAATTTGAATCTGACAGTAAAACCTGCTCTAGATAACTGTACTACCATGTTCATATAATGCTTCACTATCTGCAATTATTTTAATTAATATTGAAGTTTCAAATTACTACTAGGTAGGTTGCTGATAAGCAGTAATTTCAGTTTCTCGGATACTATTGTGAATCTAAGAATTATTCTTGTTTCTGCCTTGTAAACTTTATCTACGCAATACCCGTTATATACTTTTATAACAAATTATTCCTGAGGTTCTGTATTTATATTTTAAAATAATTCAAGTAAATTTTATAAGATCTTTGTATTTTATAAACCTCTTTTTATTTAAAAATTTCACTGACTAACATTACAATATTGAAAATTAAGCATGATGGGAATATAAATATCAGATATATTTAATTTGATCATGTAACAAATTGGTTACAGACCTTGTTCAGTTTATCTCAATTAAATTGAAGATATATAGTTCTTAAACTTGAGAGCTGAATTTCCTTCTTAGACAAAGATACACAAATATTTTCTTTATATACAAAATTTAAATAAATAAGTAAATCCTTTATTTAGCACTTTGTTGTATATGTACACAATAAGAACCACATAAAAATATACATCATTTTAAAAATAAACAAGGCAGCACCATCTTTAAGCTTCTATGCAGATACATGAAATATAAAATTTAAAACATAAAATTTAGAGGTAAATGTATTTAACTATTCTTTTGAAAGAGGCCTCTTCAGCTTCTCCAATTAGGCTATTCATTACATGCAGTTAGTTATTTACTTTTGTACAGCAGATGTATACACTCATTTGTAGTATATAACTAATTCTACCTCTTTTTGTTATGAATATCTTCAAATATAAGTGAGGTGTTAAAAGAATATATTTTGTACTTTAAATAGTCTGAGGAGCATATTTTGAAACGCAATTTCTGATAAAACGTTTATTGAGATATGTATGGCATTTAACTCATTTTAATAAACTTTTAAAAACCATTGATACGTATAAATTATTTAATAAATATTCGTATAAAACTTAAGAATATAATAATTGCGCTGCCTTTCAATTTTAATAACCCCGCGCCGTACTACAACACTGGTAGTTTTTTTGGAATATTTCTTGTACTGTTAAAACCGCACCAGGCGATTAAAGATATTGATTGTTCGTTTAGTAAGAATGTGTATCTAGTGATTTAAACTAAAATATATTAAATTTCTCGTTTTAGACAGATGTAAGTTTAAATTCATAAACAGGTGTAAAATTGTTAATTATTGAATATATTGAATTTACATCTGGAATCGTATCTACGGATTCTTGATTTTGCGATACACATTAATGTTTAAAAACGCTTCTGCAATAAGGATTCTGTGCTAGAGGTTTGTATAAAATTTATTATTAATCATTTTTAATTTTAAAATTAAATTAATACATCAGAATTAATTTTTAATCAGTGTAAACTCATGTACATAAATGTGGAATTTTTCGTACTATCTATTTTTTTTATTTCTTTTCCGTTTAGGCGTTTTTGTTCCCTCGTGTTTTTGCATGGTTTTTACTGTGAGCCAGGGAATTGAATTCAGCGTAATTTTGAGTTATGTAATATTTATAACCCCCGAGCTGTTTGTCACTTTTGAAGAAGTCGTCCAGAACTAGGCCGTCCGACAAAGTACGCTGCTACACAGCACCAAACGTCCTGCCTTCTCTGGAGCCAGCTAAGTACCCCATTGTGGGAATTTTCTTTAGCAGTTTTTTCGTTTAAACCTATTTAATTACATAGTCTTATTGATAAAGGCTATCATAAAAAATAAACTTATTTTTGTATATATATATATATATATTATATATATATATATATATATATATATATATATATATATATATATATATATATATATATATATATATATATATATATATATATATATACATGTATATTGCAGAAAAGTTTCAGAATTGATTATTTTATTAATACGTAATTAGCAACCCCTGTATGTATATAATAATATTAAGGTTACCTATATTAATTTACAATTAATAATACCAGCAAATATTCATACTCTAGACATATTCTAACTTTCTATATAAATTTTTTGTTCCTGAACTAGGACAATGTATTTTTCCCATACTTTCATCCCAGTTTGGTTACTCTTGCAAGAGCTAGGTTTTACATAATTATATAAAATTTAATGTTTATATGCACTCTCAAACTAATGCATGTGTTAGCCATTTGACAGCTACTCTAATTTGTTTCTAATAAATTCTAAATTAAATATCATTTTATATTTCTTTTATTGAAAATTGCAATTATTGCTTACCTGCTGGCTGGATACTATAAAGAGGCAATTTAGTAATTTGGTGTCTCTAGGTTGCATGAAAAAGAAAAAAATACACATTTGGGAGAAATAAATTACTTGGCGCCCTGTAAAATATAGAACTACTCCCATGCCCTAAAGCCGCCGCTGAGTGAACCAAGGTCCTTACATGTATAAAAAAATGTTACTATCTATTCTAGCCAAATATACGTATATTTGTTTTTGGCAAGATACAGTTCCTGTATTTTAAAATACATATAGGGGACATATTTTTTTAGTTATAGAAAATTGTGCAGTTACTAGTATAAAAGTGTTTTACAGAAATTGCGCTTGAAAAGTTCCTTGTATGTAAAATTATACCGAGCGCATTCGCCATTTTATAGCATTGCATTAATATGTTTTAATTCTAGATAATAATAATATGTAACTCAATTCCTTATTAAAATAAATATATAATATATTCACTATTATTTATTGCTTATTATTATTTTACCGTGGATTTTACCTAGTTATATTAAATAATAATAATAATATTAATAATAATAATAATAATTGAGGAATAAGGATTCTTAATAATAAAAATGGCTCGTTTTAAAAAATTGACTATCGATGATGGGCATGGTGTAACTTTGCAAAGAATGACCTATCATATCATGTCCATTAACAGTTGTTTATAGTTATTAACGTACACTTCACATCATTAATAAACTTTGTTATGATTGAATTCATCGTCATGGGAAATAGTTATACGTTTTAAGTATAAAAATTAATTAGTGATTTTTTTTTTCATTAAATTTATTTATAAATTACATTTTTTAACATCACATTTTCAACTTTACCTCACAAAAATTATTATTATTAGTAATATTTTATCCATTTGCATTAAAATATCACCTCAAGGTTATTTCATGGACGTCATGATTTCTGTTCAACATTATATCTCTGTGAGCAATAGAAATATTCAATTTCTAATGCCATCAGTTAAATGTCATTTATTTGAATAGTATTGGCAGTGTTCAATTGTTGTCGGGGTTGCACACCGAGTTGATCTGTTGTCACGTGAGCTCTTCTGTTTTGTATGGACTTGTTCCGTTATAAAGATCGTTACCTTGTGTGTGAAACGAGTAATATGGAATAAAGTTTGGACAATAGTTGGGTTGTTTTCAAAATAATTCCGGACTGTTACTACTTAGACCGTTTATTTCAGCTAAGTATGTTAGTACGTTTATTATATTAATGGAACGCACTTCAGCTATTATCACTAGGGTGGACAAACCTTATAAATTTTGCAAATAACCGAATCTTACAGACATTGATATTTTATATGTATTTCATGATTCACCTTACGTAAATATTACTGTATATAATGTTCTTATATTTCTAACTTCTGTAATTAATGTTTTACATTTTATATTCGTCTTGATAAATATTGATACTTGTTTAAATAATTTCACATTCATTCGAGATTTGACAGACCTTGGTATTTTCTGGCCAGTGACTTTCTGCGATTCTGTTAATCTATCACGTGATAACTCCGCCGGTTGATTTTCCCCTTTTCATAGTCAGTCGTCTTAGTGGTCGGACGTACATTTTGTTACTTATAGCTGGTGAAGGATTGAAATTTTGATCCAAAATTTTAGTGGATGTTAATTGTCGTTGTTTTGGGATTATTTCTTTCACCAATTTAAAGGATGCTACTTGGTATCTTATCAGTTAAATTCTAGATTATTTAGGGTGCTACTTAGTATTTTGTTAGCTAAATGCTGGATGTTTCTACAAATAAGCATGTGTATGGACTTAACATTATGCCCTATAATAAGGGTAAGTTATTTAAATTAGGACAATAATTAACAAGTACTTACTTGTGTTTCTTATTTAATTTTAGGCTTTTATTAGACTGTCCCGAGACTTTCACTGGGTTTCGACTTGGTGAATTATTATTAGGAGGGGCGACTATCCAGGGACTATCACGGGGTTAGCATTATGGGTTATAGGGCTTTCACTGGGTTTCGACTTGGTGAATTATTATTTAAACTAAGAGCGTTCTATGGTTCCTCTAGGTTATGACATCTAGGTAATTTGTTCATGTTGTAAATGTAGTTTTTATGTACTTTTGATGTAATTAAAAATGGAATTTTATCAAGTCTTGTTAATGTACCACGTGGAGCTGGAATAGAGGGTTGATCTAGTTGTCGTAATGCTACAGTTTTGTTAATGGAATAATATTAGTCTGGTATTGAAGAAACAAAATTGAACACACCTTTCCAACCCCGAAGGTTAAGTCGTAATATATTTTTTTTACTTATTAAAACTTTTGATCTTGGATGTAAACAATTAATCATTTATTTGGTGCACTATTTTTTTCAATTTTACTTATCCAAATTTAACTTTAGTACTGGTAATCATGATGTAAATATAGTCCAGTCAAATTAGATCTGTAATAGATCGATGAATTTTGATTACGATAAATGTAAACGTAGGTTATCTAGATATAAATATTTTTTTCTGATGTGGATTTATGTAAACTATATGCAATTGCATTTGGTATAAATCTACCTAATGGTATTATACTTTTGTTTGGGGATAATTTATAAATTAAAAAAAATTCACATACCTATTTGTAAATAATTATTTTTTTAAACCCTGCCATTGACCTGACTTGATATAATTAAACATTTTATTGAACCTACGTTGTTTAATTTCCCAGAATAGGTTTCATTGAGTAAAGTGTGGTAATGTATACCAAATTCTTTGGTCAAATATTAATTGCTTATTTCCTGAATTTAGAGTACCTACTGAGAAGCTGAAGGCACCAGTTCGCCTGTATGATACTGGTAACCCAACCTGAGATATAACGAGCTAGCTGAGGATTGGTAAGGTGTTCAGTTTTTCGTTTTATGTAAAAGTGTATAAACGTTACATATTTGGCATCCCAACGCAAACAAACTTTGCATTTGAAACAAACGTTACAACTTTCTATAGTGTCCCCTGCTAACTTTCTACGCCAAGATTTAAATACTAAGGCGTTTTTTTTAAAATGTACGTTATATATCCAAAGACGTAATATTTGCATACCCATAACATTGTTCTAAGAAACAAAAACGTGACCTGCTTTTTGCTTTGCTACTTCCATCACATCACATTAAGAAACAAACAAAAAATATACAAAGTATGTAAATCCGCACTAAAAGCACAGCAA
Organism: Rhamnusium bicolor; assembly: GCA_029963845.1. Taxonomy (NCBI): domain Eukaryota; kingdom Metazoa; phylum Arthropoda; class Insecta; order Coleoptera; family Cerambycidae; genus Rhamnusium; species Rhamnusium bicolor. Next base: position 28,924 of record JANEYF010002981.1, on the reverse strand, counting down.
GACTAACAGAACTATCTACAACCTGGAACCCAGTAAACGTACGAAACAAACCCACAGAAAAGCTTACCCTTGATGACAAAATGTACCTATTCCCGGGATTGTCGCTACAACATATACTGCTTCGGGAACAAATTTAAAGATAGCCTCCACAAATGTAACTAAACTTGTCAGGTGAGTTTTGCAACGGCGTTTACTGGACATTTTTGTCGTAACAAAGTTTGTAGACAAACTAAAACAATTTCTAGACACAATCAGGCACTTGGAAGACCGATACTGAAAATGTCCTCCTTACTCTAACTTGCTCTTCTAAAATTGCCGACCCATCATAAAATTTATTACCTGGGAATATAATAGGGTCTATAGCGTTCACACAAAAATGGTACGTATTGTTGGATATTTTTTTCAGTTAATAGGGAGATATTAACAATATAAAAACAGTAGTGTGAACTATATTACAAAAATTATGTCGGCCAGTGTTATTATACAAAATTTGAACTATATTCAGAGCCCTTTGCATGAGCCCTAAAACAGTCAGTTCCAATTGGCGTGATAGCCATCTGCATACACTTGTGCATAGAAACCTGAATACTAATTGGGATAACACCAACTCAGCCATGACTGTTTCTCTACGAAGTGTAATATCAATGTCTCGAATCATTAACATGGACGATATCCGTTATGGTACCACCCACATTGTATCAAACTATCTTGTCAAATAATTACTTAATTTAATAATAATGATTTCTTATGTTATTTTTAGACTCTATTACGAGTATACAGGGTGGGTCAGATATTAATCAGGAAACTTAAAGAATCAATATAACACACCAAAATACTATGGATTTATCATATAAACTTATAGCTTAAGGGCTTAGTATTTGAAATAGAAGGCGTTGATGTTTTAATTTATTTTCAGTTTTTCCCATATTCTTCTAGAAGTATTTGATATATTGTTATGAAATTTAGGAGATGAACGTTGCCTCCATCAGTATACTTCTCACCATAGTTTTAATCTGTCCATTCCAACCAGAGGCGCGTGAGAGTGGGGAGTGTCGAAGATACTGTAACGTCTATTACCTAGGTAGCTGGCTTGGAGTTATAATTACAGGGTTCAGTTACTGTTAATGAATAAAAGTCGGAGCTTTGGTAAAATAAATGGTTTCATTCCATTTAACTGTGGTGAACATAGTGTATTAAATAACTAAATAAACATTCTTCTTGACGGGAACATCAAAGAGAGATAGACGGTGCTGTGGGCGGCTAGGCAAACGACGTCTCCGGGCTTCTGGATGTCGGCCCAGGTGTTTAAGTACCGTCGCTCCCCCAGCTCACCGCGCTGTGGAGGATGTCAGACCACACAGCTGCCGTGGACTTAGCTTCGTTATTGTTGTTACGACAAGTCTACTGCAGGTCCTAGTATGTTCAGGCGCTTCTTTCAGCTCACCGCGCTGTAAAAGAGGTCTGTGTATCCACTGCTGTCTACTGGATTCTGGGCTGCTTTTATAGTCGATCTCAGCTGGAATAGACGGTGCCACTCGTACTGAAATGAATAGCAGGTTCCGGGCAAACTCAGCTTCATCCATCTCCTGTCTCTCTCGCCGGCCAGGTCAGATTAGTTGGTGTCTTACAGTAATGAAAGGATGATTCATTACAATACTCTTCCTAGAAAAACGGGATGCCACTGACCTAAGTTATTTTTCTTTCTTTTTCGACATTTATTATCATTAATTCACAAAAAGTATTGTTATAATGTTTGGATAGGATGCAACATCTTTGAGTTAAACTCATTTCAAAATCATTCATCCCATACTTTAATTGGCTGTTAATTCAGAATCGTTTAAAAAGTTACACGGTTTTGCATTTTTCCATTAATATAATTTCGATTGCACAGACGAAAACTATGGTTGGAGGCGCATGGAACATGCACCTTCTGAATTTCATAACAATGTTTCAATTATTTCCGGATAAGTGTGCCCTCTACCTCGAGAATGGTGCATTTTTGCTATAAGTTTTTATAACCTATCGATATTTTTTTGGCGTATATATCGATTCTCTAAGTCTCCCAATTAAAATCCAGCACAGCATGTATATTAAATTGTATAATTGTATAATAAAGTTGCAAACATAAATATAAATGCAGCTGATAAATTCGGCAAATGTTTCACTCAATTCATACGTAATTCTATTATGAACAGTCAGTGCCTATCATTAATAATTTATGACAAAAAAAGTTCGACAAATATAAATTACACTTCTTTACTTTTATCGTCCTTCATTACGATATCTGTCATAATTGTGAATGTATTAATATTTGTGCACTTCCTTCAGTTCTTAATCGGTTCTCTGTTCGTCTGTATCACATTGTATGTTCATAGATTTGATTAATTAACTTTGGCTCTTATTGTTATTGTTCTAGTTCAAGGCTAGTGTCGTTCTATGGTCTAAATAATTAATAAAGCTGAAAATCGTTTCTGTGTATCATGGTCGTAGGATGCAGATGTATTTACTGTCGCCGGCATTCACCTTGACCGCGAAATACTTTCTCCAGTCCTGTCTATTATTAGCTTTCGAATTGTGTATACGTTAGTCACTTGGGCGCATTGCATATTGTTATTGTGTTTTTATTTTATTTGTTGTACTGCATTGTTGATATTAATTTAATAATAAAGCATGGCAGACGTACGCAGGGGTGGAAAACGGCCTTTTGCTGACAAAGTGAATAAATTCATAGGTGAATTCCCGGATTTATTCTTTGATGGTGTTAAAATAATTTGTAAAGTGTGCGAGAAAGATTTGATGTGCTGGGATAAGCGTAATTGTGGACTTCACGTAAATAGTGTACACCATAAAAATAAAAATAATGGCGTACCTTCAACAACACAGTTTATGTTTGATTTACTATTAATGCTGATTGCCTGTGATGTTCCGCTGCACATACTCGATAAACAACCATTTCGGGAGTTCTGGAATAAATACAATGCCCAGGTGAAGTTACCAAGTCGCACAACGTTATGTAACTATCTACCAACTGTACACGTAGACATGATAAATAAGATGAAATGTGAATTAAAAAATACACGGCTGTGGTTATCTGTTGATGAGGCAACAGATTGTAAAAAAAAAAATCTATTTTAAATGTTATAGTACGAGTACTGGACCCTCTTAAACCGACAGTTCCACTGTTACTAGCTAGCAAAAGACTAAGTCAGTGTACTAGCGAAACAATTACCAGGGTGGTGCTGGGAAGTTAGACAAATTTGAACTGTCAAAAAGTCAAGTGTTGATGTTTGTGACTGATGGCGCCGTGACAATGCGTTCGGTAGGCCGTTCTTTGCAAGAACAAGGTTGTACGTTTATACATGTTACGTGTAAAGTGCATGCTTTACATCTTGTGGCAGAAACTATTCGAAAAGGTTTTCCAGAGGTGGATGCATTAATAGCAATTACCAAAAAGTGTTTCTTAAATCTTCTAAACGTCTCCGTGTATTTCATAGCAAGTGTCCCGGTATTCCTGAACCACCACAGCCGATTCTTACACGTTGGGGAACATGGTTTCAGGCAGCTTTTTATTATGCTGAATATATCCAACAAATAAAAGCTATGATACTACAATTCAATCCAGATGAGGCTGCAGCTATTAAGGAAAGCCATACAAGATTTGAATATATTTCCGTTGAAACAGGTTTAAAAAATATTGCGAAGAACTATAAACCATTAAATGAAAGCATAAAAAAATTAGAAAACAGTGCGTTGTCATTAGCGGAGTCACTGCAGATAGTGGACGAAGTAAATCTACTGCTACAAGCTATAGGTGACGTAACAAATGAGTGCGTTAAAGAAAAGTTGGCAAGTGTGTTAACTAAAGACCCCAGTTTTACCAAATTAAGACAAATATGTGATGGTGCATCCCCAGATCCGTTAAGTGCGTTCAAAGACTATTTTACGTATGCGTGTATTACATCAAGTAGATGTCGAACGGCCGTTTTCAAAATATAAGAATATATTTTCACCAAAGCGAACATCACTCATGGAGACAACCATAGAAACATACCTGATGTTGCAAAATGGCTACACATCTTCTCTAGTTTGTGATAAGCAAGCTAGTCCATCAAGCTAGTTAAGAGGGTAAGTTTTACATACATTGTTATAAATTGTAACAGTTTATTGTTTCTCGTATTAGTTAATTTCGCGTACGCTACTATCCCACGGAATATTTTTGATAGCCCTAATAATTAATTTACCAATAATATCATTTTACCAATGCAATTTCGTGATTACAGCGATTAACAATTTTTTTATTATTTGCAATTTAACCTTCCGAATTTCAGCAGGAAAAATAAAAATATTTTTGATTTACTTAAGAGTCAGATGCATGTTAAAATTGATATGGTAAAAGAGTATCAATTACATAATTTTCCTCTTAGAATATAAGAATTTGCGGGAACTAACTGCAAGTATCAGGGCAAAAAGTTGAGTGTGGGTTCTCACCCATAATTTCTGGTTTATAAAGCGCTGAGAGCTTCCTGAAATATACCTTCCTTAAATAATTTCATATGATATCTGCAAAAGCGTCTTTTTTCTCTCAATGAAAATTTATTGGCCTACTTTAGGCTTGTCATTTATTTTCCAACAAAGTGTACTTTAAAGAACTGGTATATTAAATTTACGCATTATGCATGTCTAGGCTGATTAAAATCCCCGTACAATATTCGAAAGGTCTCTTCAGCATCCACATTCAATAAATATTTCAAATTAAATTATTCACAATCGACTTATCGAACGTTAGAGGATTTGGCAGGCTTACAGGTGACCTCTACATTAAATTTCTCTATCGTGAATTTAAGGGTGGTATGGAGAAGGTTATCTACCATATATATTTAGGATCAAAAGTGACTTTTGACATTATAGAGCATCTCCCCACATCATTCTTATTATCAAACGGTTTATACATTTTTGTGAAGTAAAGTTTAATAAACCGTCACATAAAAAAGAAACTGCGTTTTACGTACTTGTTTAACTAGAAAAAAAAACAGTTTATTTATTTGTATTCTATATACAGGGTGGGTAAAAAGTCTCGACCCATTTTAGATAAAGGAACGAAATACCATGTATTTTATGCTTTGTACAGGGTTATCTAACGAAAATGTCCACCCATATATTTTGTCAAGTTAGAAAAAAAATGTTCAAATAAAAGTTGAAATGAATTAAATAAACTTTTTTAGAACCTCTTGCAAAGATTATACAGATGGTGATAAAAGCAGGACAAACCAAACTTACATTTTTTTTAAATAGACTACTATATTTTTTTTCATTTTCAATCTGTTTTCTTTTGTGATTTCAGATATATAAATATGATGTATCTTATCTTTTATTGTTTCTTATTTATTAGAAATTTTATACTACCAGTATCTGTCAGATTATCAGGTTAGTCATGGATGAAAAACACTTAATTTGACATTCATGCCTTACAAATTAATTTAATAAATTCAAAAAAGAGAACTGTGTAATAATTATTTTTATTACACAGTATTACTTTTGACATTTATTACATAATATGCCAAGGATGAAAGTGTTACCTGTTGAAATAGTGTCTTATTATCCTTTTATAAATAGTGAATATATCATATCGCTCTGATAAAGTAAACAAACGTTTTTAGAAATAGTATGACACACAAAACCACGTAGTTTTTTTTTTGAATTTATTAAATCATTTTGTAAGCCATACGTGAAAAATTAATTGTGTTTCATCCATAACTAACCTCATAACCTAGGAGATGAAGGTAGTATAAAATTTTCAATAAATAAAAAACGTTAAAAGATAAGATACAACATATCTATACAGGATGTCCCAACCAAAAGTAGGTACCCTGATAACTTTGGAATAAATTTTTTTGAAAAATTGGTGAAACACATCGACCTTGCCTCCAAGGGGGACATATTTTAATGTAATACTTGTATATCTATCATCATCCCTCTACCCAACATGGCCACCCCCTCAAAAAATTCAAAGGCAAGGGTGGTCGAATGATACATCTTTTGAAAGGTCTTTCAATTCCCTACATAACTGTGTACTTTTTTTAACTTACATCGTTTAAAAAATCTAAAATACTCGACACTGGGTATTGGAATTTATAAAAAAACTATATTTTTTAGTGCTCTCAAATCAACACGTGTTTTTTCAACAAAAAAACACTTTCCTTGTCCGTTTAGTTTTAGAATAATAAAAGACTTCTAAGTATTTGATAGTTCTTGAACATTAATTTGTTCACAACCAATTTTAAATAGAGATACATTTTACCAGAGTTAGTTCTCAAAATGGTTTATACCCTTCAGGAGGGAATAGAAATTGTCAGCATTTATTTTAAAAACGATAATTGTGCTAAAGCTATGGAGCGCATATTCAATAGAAATCACCCAAATAGAAGGGTTGGTTCTCAGTATGTTTTACAATTATTGACAAAATTTATGGAACAGGTTCTGTAGGAAACAAGAAGCATGAACCTCAGCGACCGTTTTGGAATGAAGCAGTCGAAGTGGCAGTTCTGGGTCATTTGCAGATGGATAATACTCAATCGATCAGGAAAATAGCTGAGGCTTCCGGTGTATCACGAAGTAGTGTTCATCGAATTGTAAAGGCCCACAAACTTCATCCATATAAATTTAAATTGGTACATGAATTAAACGAAGATGATCCGGATCGTCGGCTTGAATTCTGTGAGATTTTTAGTGAACAATTAAACGGTAATGCCAATCTACTGTACAATACGTGTTTTTCTAATGGATCGACATTTCATTTAAATGGGGAGGTAAGCAGGCACAATTGTAGGTATTGGAGTGAAACCAATCTACATTTGTTCATGGAAACTCATGCCCAAAGGCCTCAGAAGTTAAATGTTTGGGCTGGCATCTTAGGGGATCACATTGTCGGGCCATTTTTTATTCTTGATAATTTAAATGGCGAAAGGTACCTCGATCTGTTAGAAAATTGCATCAACCCAATAATTACCCAAATCCTCGAAGAAGACGATAATCTTTTAGAGGGCGAACTGTTTTTTCAACAGGATGGGGCTCCCCCCACATTTTGCTATAGCAGTCCATTAATTTTTGGATAATTGGTTTCCTGAGCGATGGATTGGAATAAGAGGTTCTGTGGAGTGGCCTGCTAAGTCACCCGATTTAGCTCCCTTGGATTTCTTTCTGTGGGGACATTTGAAAATCGAAGGTATTTGCAACAAATCCCTCATCTCTGGAAGAGTTACGTGAAAGACTTGTTCGAGAATGCCGTTTATTGACTCCAGATGTGTTCAGAAATGCTCGTACAGAATTTCAAGACAGATTATACTACTGTATGGAAGTTGGTGGGGGGTCGTCTTGAACAATACATACGATAATTTAAACTACTCCTTTTATTTTTATTTCCCGAACCTAAAATAATGAAACAATTATTTCTTAGGAACGAATCGATAAAAGTTTAAAAAAGTACACAATTATGTAGAGAATTGAAAGACCTTAAAGATGTATCACTCGACCCCTTTTGCTATTTGAATTTTTTGAGGGGGTGGCCGTGTAGGGTAGAGGGATGATGATAGGTATAAAAGGATTACATTAAAATATATCCTCCTTGGAAACAATGTCGACGTGTTTCACCAATTTTTCAAAAAATTTTTATTTCCAAAGTTATTCAGGGTGCCTACTTTTGGTTGGGACACCCTGTATATTTGAAATCAACACGATTTCAAAAATATAAAAAATATAGGGTGTTCTGTTTGATTAATGTAACTTTGGTTTGTCCCACTTTTAAGGGACCAACTGTATATTCTTTGCATGGATTCTAAGAGAGATTCTTGATTCACTACAACTTTTATTTAAAATATTTTCTTCTAACTAGAAAAATAAAGAAAATATAGGCATGGGTCTTTTCGTTGTATAACCCCGTACATTATTGTGTGTTATAAGTCATCATGTTACGATATAACATTGATTTAAAAATTATTTACCGTCAGCCTGTTTCCGCTACCAATGCCCTCTTAGATCTCTCCAATTGAACTTTGGAAAATCTAGGATGTACAGAAAAACGGCTGCTAACTTTCCGAAGATACTAGCATTAGGGTTTTGAAATGGAAGATGAGCATTAAGGTATATTAAAATTCACTAGAATATACCAAACGTTATAAAAAAATAGTCCTATTGTGACGGTCAATATCTTCACTTGTAAAAACAAAACGGAGATGAAATTTTATACATTTATCGATCAAGAACTCAAAAATATGCATGGTAATGTAATGTTCACTCCGTGGTCCTAGAAAACTGAGAGGTTAGGAATTTTTAAATTATGTAATTCAAATAATCGGTTTTCCAGGGACGAAAAATAAAATTCTAAGTAGCTGTAGGCTGATTTTAAAACAAATGAATATTATGACAGAATTAAATAGCGTCAGTATACACGTCGCATTATTTTATTAATTATTACTTGTGTTAAATAGAGTATTATTAGAGTTGTAATTTAGATTGAATTTTGTGATGCTACACCATTTAACAAAGGTAGATTTATCACTAATTGAAAATATTTACCGGGAGAAAAATTGGACAGGTAAAAGAATTTGTATGGAGTTTCCCAATAAACTGTTGACAATTTTCAGTGTCAATCTTATTATAAAACGTTTAGTCGAAATTAGATCAGTTACTAGAAAAGTTGGTCGACCAAGATCTGTTTTGGTTTTGCCAATTTATAGCAAGTACATGAATTGTCATTATCCCAAGGAAATATGGGTATGTATTTGTCTCAGTGAAAATAGCTCGCAAGTTAGGAATCTGTCCCAAGTTAGTTCAGGTACTGCAAAAACGTTTGATAAGTGCTATAAACATCCTGTAAACTCCAACAGTTACAACTGTAGCAAAGTTAGACTGATTATTGCGAGCCTCTAGCTTATACAAAGGTTTTCTAATGCTGATATGAAACATCTGATATTTCAAGATAAAAATGAATTCATTCTTCAAATTCTTGAAAACAGACAAAATAACCGAATTCACTCAATAACAAGAAAAATCAGATTCCCCAGACCGCTTAACCATAAGTCTTTCAGACGTTATTTCTTTGAACGGAAAATATGAATTTTCATTTACAGACCCTCCACTTACAAAAACCAACCTAGATAATTGCATAACTCATTTGCATAATGATTTGCTTCCCGAACGTCGACGCCTATATCTGCATAATAATTACGTTTTCATCCAAAACGGTACAACATTCCATAGAACTGCTGCACTCAAAATGTTTAGCAGAAAACGTGCCTTTCTTTAATAGAATTATGTGAATGACCACCAAACTCTCCAGATTGCAATCCTTGATATTCAATAATTATTGTTAATTTCTTTTAATCAATAAATATTTCTCATTTAAAATAATTGTTTTTGACCATTTTGTCTGTAAGTGTACAAAATCAAAAATTAATATTTGCCATATCTATTAACTATTAACTGTCAAAGAAGACGCATTTTTTGTAGCTACGCGATATAAATGATTAATATACAATTAGGAATTTTTTATCATTGGACTTGTTAAAAAACTGTATTAAGTTCTTTACGCAGAAGGGTTGCCTTTTAATTCCACACTTATATTGTTATTTTGTATCATACATAAGGGTAAGCCATTTAACTTATGTTTATATTTGATAATAATTTGTTGAAAAATGTAAATCAGCAAGTATCTATTTATATTGGGGCGTGGAATAGGGTCATATTATATTTTTTTCACAACTTCAGTTGTTCTAAAAAAGAATATTAAAATTTGTAAAAATTTACTTTGGTAAACATGCGCAGTAGAGCTTAGTGCCAATTTCTGTTGCAGAATTGTGCTGTAAACTTCATAACTTTCAAATTTATAAATGTGACAACTAACCGACAGTTGTCATATGTTGTTAATTTTGCTACCCAAAATGTTTGTGCGATTTTCTCAATTCCTGGGTAATTCGTATATTTTATAAGTATTTATTGGACCTTAACCTACAAAGAAAATCAGGTAGATTGTGCCTAAGAACTTAATACAGCTTTTTATTTTGAAAATATTCATTTTCACATTTAGTTTCCAAAATATGTCTTATACATTTACATAGAGCTGAATTTCATTTAATTAATATCCGTTTCCTTCGACTAACATTAATTAATATATCATTTGTCAGCTTGCAAATTGAAAATGTTATGTGTGCTGGGAGTTGAAAAACAAACAGTGTTTTAATTATAGGATACTGTTTGTGCTGACCTTGCATTAAGCAAAATTTAATATTTATAAATCAGTTGAAAGTGTTTCTGATTTAAAGTAACTTAGAGTAATGGGAGATAGAGCACACTTAGCTGAGTTTAAAATACGCAAACTTACCCTTGATTGTTAACTGTTTTTGAGATACACGATTTTTATTGTTTTTCATTAAAACGGTAGTAATTCATATTTCTGGAATGGCTTTAAATATTTGAATAAAGTTTGGTATAAACATTATACCCTTTTAGTGCAATCAAAAGCATAATTTACTTTGGAAAATTTCCCGGACTGGATTCAATTTTTGGAATGTTGCTGTAAATTGTTTGACCAAATTTTAAATTCTACAACTAGCTAACGTCACTATTTCATTAATTTTACTTAACTACTTTACTGAGGATTATTTGTTTCAAATTTGTATTTTTAGATTAGAACTTCAGGTTTTATTGTTTGTATTTTTTTACCATAATATATACCATACAAAAAAAACACATGGTGATTTTTATTTTTAATATTAGAGATTGGTTTGGATTTATTTTCTGATGTTACTCAAGACCTAGTATCTATCGGGTGATTATTTGTTTGTAATTTGTATTCTCATACATTATAAGAGTGTTGGCTTTTAGAAACTATTTTTATTTTTAGCAGTTTCATCGTCCAGTATATTAATAGAAACTAGAAGGAACTAGAAATTGTTAATAATCTAAATTATTTAGGGTAATTAAATATAGTTCGTATTATCCAAGAATTATAACCTGCAATTAAATAATATTGTAATAATACGTTTCTGTTATGGTATGTAGGGTGTTTCCAATAGATCCGCTAAACAATTAAAAAATTACTCAACAGTGGCGTAGCTCCGCTGATGGCTGGGTGCATGCGCAAAATATGGCCTCTTAACCTTATATTTGTTTATAAGTATACCGAGTATAAATGAAATCTGGCTCACGCCCTCTATTTTTATTGTTTATAGAAACAAATTGATGACATTTTAATATGTTGTTATACATCTAAAATTGCATTAGAAGACAGTATTTTAAATTTTTATGTACTTTCCGTTTCGCCTGAAATTATCACAACTTTCTTTTTTAAATGGAACACCCTGTATATTTTTACATTTTTGGTCATTTTTGAATATAACAGTATACATTTTTCTTTGATTTTTTATTTATTTTGTTATTTAATGAAGGTAATTTTAATTAATTAAATTAAATTTAATTAATTTTTGATTAGAGTGCTCTGATTTACAAAAAATGTTTCTGACGGAGTTTTGTACTGTTGCAGAACTTGAATTATCATTTTATGATAAAATATTCTCTTACATAGGATATTTTAAAGGTGAGAAAATCGGTTTTTCTATAAAAAGCGTATTTGTCAAATCTCAAAATAGTGACTTATCACAATAAGTAGAAAATACATATTTTTACGATTACAGTGATACTAATAATTTATTAATTCCATAAGAATTCACAGTAGAAACATCAAAATTCTTCTAAATAAATAGTTATTATAATAAAATTCGCAAAACCCGATACACAAAGTAGTGTGCTGTGAAAACAATTATCTCTAATAAAGTTATTTGTTTAAAATAGCTGTCAAAATAGTAGTAAATATAGCAAGTAAACAATGGCAATACTAGCATTATAGTAATCATAATTTAGGTATACTAGTCATGACAGGTATTTTAAACAATTAATTTTATTTAAGATAATTATTTTCACAGCACACTATTTTGTGTATCAAGTTTTGTGTATTACAATGACATTATAATACCTATTTATTTAGAAAAATTTAAATTTTTTTCACTGTAAATTCTTATTGAATTGCTAAGTTATGGGTATAACTGTGACCGTAAAAAAGATGTATTTTTTAAATATCGTAATGGGCCATCATTTTGAGATTTGAAAAATTTGCATTTTCTATAAAAACCGATTCTCACACTTTTGATGGGAGTATTTATTATAAAATAGTAATACAATTTTTTGCAATAATAAGAAACTCCTTCAGAAACAGTTTTTGTAAATCACAGCACTCTAAATTAAAAATTAAAATTTCCGTTAGAAAAAGAAATAAATAAAAAATCAAAGACAAATGTATACTAGTTATATTCAGAATTCAACATAGGTTCCAAAAATGTAAAAATATATAGGGTATTCTATTTAAAATAAGAAGAGTTGTAGTAATTTCCGGCGAAACCGAGAAGTGCATAAAAACTGAAAATACTGTCGTCTAATGCAATTTTATGTGTTAGCAACATATTAAAATTTTAACAATGTATTCCTATAAACAATGAAAATAGTGGGGGTGAGCCAGGTTCCATTTACACTCGGTATATGCCAAATGTGCAGGATCATTATTTTATTTCTCTTGTATCTAACCCTGTTACTGACTTTGCAAAGTTATCCAGTACTTCGTCGCGCTATTGCGCTCATGAAAAATGATCGATGCACTTGTTATGTAGGATGATGCACAAGTCCAGCAGTAAGTGGTAAAACAAAGGGCTGGAATTATATTTAGTGTTTATGAAAAGTGTCTGGCGTCCACTGTTTGCGCTTAGGTTCCAAAACAGGAACGGTAAATGAAACTGTTTAAATAAATGAAATAATTTTGTTGTTGGTTTAAATGCACGTACAATGTCAACATTTGTTTTATACAAAAATTCGTGTAGATATTAATCAGTTGCTTACTGCCTTACTCAATCCAGAGTCTCATATACTGTAATCGAAATCGATGTTATTACATTAAACAGTTACATGTGACTGGAACGGTATCAAGTGATTTGAGTAAAACAATCAGATGCAAGCTACTACAATGTCTACGTATCTATAGCTATAGAAAAACAAATTTGTTGTATAGACCTCGATATCGCGCTAGATCTCATGCACAAAACATTGAAAGGATTAACCTGTTTAATATGTCCACTAATCATCGAAATCCACCTCTATGTCAATATAGATCAGATTATTACAATAATTGGTTTTTGACTCAACAAATACAAGTAAATAATTTTTTGAATAAAATTCTTCTTTTGTACGAATCAATTTGGGATAAAATTGGATAAGTACAAATGGTCCTGTTAGATAGCCAGTTATATCGTCAGACCTATCTTCCATTGATTTGTATATGTGGAATGATATTAAAAAACAAGTATATGCACGACCATTATGTAGGTTCATATTATTTAATTAAGTAGAAATAATTAGTTACTTATATCAATTAGTCATTATTCTGTTCTAAATTAAAATAATTTTTTTTTATTTTTCAAACACATTCATTGAATAACACTGACGGACAAAAATATATATATTTTTTTGTAACATGTACCTGAATAGCATATCCCACTGTAATAAAGCCATCTGATTACAGAAATGACAAGCAAAAAGTTGTGACACGTAACGTTTTCTTGTTATATTAATAAAACATTATGGGCAGGAATAACATTATTGTTAATTTTATTAATATATTTCTTGATATATATCAATGATGTAATGATGTACATGACAGGGAGCTACTAACGGCAGTGCGGCCAATCCAACTAAAATAATTACAGGCATCTGGCACTTCCGGTTATACCGAAAGTCGATACAAACTTGCTTATTATAAATGGAACACCCTATATGTTTTAGGGTTTTCGAATGTAGGATATCCTATGCCTAAACCCAGCTGTTTAATTCAGTAATAGTATACCAAGTTTTCCATTTTTGACGTTACATTTTGTAAACTTCAAACTGCAAAACTTGCAAGAAACCCTGTATTTCTTTACATCAAGTTATGTAGAATTAAATTCCTTTTTTTCTAAAATAAGCATTATGGGGGTTTAAGTTACAACATTTTGAAATATTTGCGACTTTCTTAGAAATTCAAGAATTTTTTAGTAAATATTTTATCAAATTAGCCATGATTAGAAACAATCAGTAATGTCAGTCATTCTCTTATGTCAAAAAATGCCACTACTTTTAAATTACACCCACAAAGACTTTTTGAATTTGTTTATTATTCATGGAGAATGTGATAAAGTAATATCAAGAACTTGTAGTACATTTGTTACTAGATGGAAAAATTAATACCGAGACATGAAATCCATCCCAGAAATCTACGATATATAAATCAACAGACCATACCACAACATACTTCTGCGTTTTATGAACGTTCCTTCTCTTGGTATGCGATGACCGTGTATAATTCATTACCAGAAAACATAAAACACCTTTCCGTAATTACGTTTAAATCCAAAACTAAAAAAGTTACTTCTGATTAAACAGTGACCTTGCCTAAACGTCTACCTATCAAATTAGGTTATTATAACATCACTCATATTATTTTTCTTGTGTATTACAAAATTAACTTACTATTCATGTAATTACTTATTTTATTAATCTTATTATATTGTGCTTATGTTACTACTTATTATATACTGTATTATTGTAGCTATCTTGGTTGAGTGGGAGAATAGTTTTGCTAAACTCCGCCAAGTAAAATATAAATGGAGAATAATTATTGAAAAACATGTGCTCAGTTCATTTTTTCTTTTATGGGGGCTTCGCTTTAAGAACAAACAGTAATCACAAATCATGGCTGAATTCCATCGTCCTTGATAACGAATTTCCATTGTCCTGATATCTTGATGAAATCTTTCTCCTTGCTCGTCGCTTACCACGCCCGAATTTTCAGGAAAAAATTTAAATGAGAATACAGAAAGTGAATTTTTAAAGACATATGGTAACTAAACGTTTAGTACGAATCTAAAAGTTCACTTACTAGTTGCTTGTAGTTCTCATCCTTCTTGTTCCATACAAATCACCTGACTATGTTTACAAATGAGTTGCAAGCTCTGAGTTTCTTTCTGTTAAGTGTTCTTTAAAAATCTGCATCATCAAGCAATTATCTAATTCGAGGACCAGTAAACATGCCTTCTTTAAGTTTGGCGTCACTTAATTGGGAAAAAAGTTCTCTTAAGCAATTAAATCCTTCACCCTCTTCATTCACAGCCCTCAGAAAATTTTTCATTATCCCAACTTTAATATGAAGAGGTGGCAAAAGAATATTTTTAGGGTCTGCAAGGGGCACATATTTAACATTACTAGTTCCTGGTTCAAATTATTTCCTTTCCGCTAAATTCTTTTCACATAATATTCTTTTACTGCACGACTGTCCTACGAACAAAGAAGACAGCAATGTTTTGTAAAACCTCCTTGAAACCCCACTAAAATGTCTATTACTTTTAAATCCCCACATATTTGCCATTTGTATTTGTTGTAATTAATTTAATTTGAAATGGTGCTTACACTGTCATAATCCTCTTTCATGGTCATTAGTGGAGATGGTTTTAAATTTCCATTATTTAGTAATATAGCTTTTAAACTGTATTTGGAAGAATATATGAATAGCGCCACTCAAAAAGGGGAATGCTCGATATT
The DNA here is from genome assembly GCA_029963845.1 of Rhamnusium bicolor. Classification (NCBI taxonomy): domain Eukaryota; kingdom Metazoa; phylum Arthropoda; class Insecta; order Coleoptera; family Cerambycidae; genus Rhamnusium; species Rhamnusium bicolor. The sequence continues at coordinate 13,255 of JANEYF010002981.1, read as the reverse complement.
AAGTTCCTGCATTAAATCATCAATACCGATACACGCTCATGGTGAATTTTCCATATTATAAAATGTGGAAAATGTTGCATTTTTTTATCTAAAAGTGGTAATATTTGTTTCTTTAGCCAGTAAATTTCACTCCATAAGTCGGAAAACCAAGAAGTTCTACTAGTTGTTTTGATAGCCCTAGTAGTAGTAGCTACTTATTTTACTAGGCAAGTAGGCCACAATGGGCCCTTTTTACCTACGGACCTACAGTTTAGCGTGGACTCCGAACCACGATCTTCGACTGTCAACTAACCCACCGCCTGGGCCTGCCCGCATGCACCGCTAGCAGAGTGGCAAACCTCCTAGGTAGGCCTCTTCAACCCTCTACCCGGGCTCGCCTCTCCGCCTGCATTAGGCTAGCGGCCTTTCCGGGATTATCTGTTGACAGCCTACGGACTGTTAGACGAGCTATCGTTCATCCATCCAATTGCCGGACTCGATCAGTGCTGTTTAACTTCACTGATCGAATATCGGAATTTAAACGGATGACCATACAAGTCATTCAATTCATTTTAAATGCCCATCGTTCTATAGGTAATACAGTTAAACCAAGTCCGATCCTTGATTACTCATTCTTTAGGTACCAGTGATTGTGTCGCCATACACAGAAACGCTAGATAAATGCTATATTGCTTGTTACAATTTTTTAAATATTGTGAAGTTGTGAACATGACAGAATTCGTTTTGAAAGGTAAGTAATTTTTCTATATGTAACAAAAACCAAAACTATGTTTGTATATCGTATTGTATACGTAAAATATACAATATAATAAGAAAAAATGTCAGTAACATTTTTAGAGACCGTTACGAACTATCTTATAACCTTACTTTTAGGTGTGCTATACGTAGTATGGTGTGAACTTAAGTAGCTATCACAAAAAAAAAATTTAAATGCATTTTTGCCACCTGATTTTTCTAATATGTAAAGGAATGGACTTTTACATATCGATATTATTTAACAATTTTTTTATTATTGAAATATAATTATTTAATTAATAATAAAAATAATTTGATTTTGTCTGGTACTAATGCATGTAGAACTAATTTTGTGTGATGTGTTTTATTGACGGTATTTTTTTTTTTTTTAGGGGCTTCTCTTTGAATGAAGCTTTGGCTATTTAGAAATGACGAAAATTTAGTGGAAAATAAGATTCATTAACTATTTTCCCCCCAGATAATGTGACTGGTAATCAGACAGACGAAGACTCTGGTGACGAAGATCTTGTCAGCATAAACAATTTACCGGGTACCCAACTTCGAGCACCGCACATTGGTTCCGATCTGGTTTAAAAGCGGAAAAAATTCCCATTTTCTCAAGGTTGTTGTACCTCAATGAAATTTTAGGGGCACATGCGGAAATACCCAGACCATCCCTTCCTAGAATTTCAGGTCATTACGGCGATCTGCCTGCTTTGTACGCCTGGGTAAACCCAAGCATTTATGTAGTGCGCTTTAATGTAATAAAAGTTTGTTTAGTAGCCCGAGTTTGTTCAGAGGTGGTAGTTAATATTTTGTGTGCTATTTTGGTGAAATATATATTGGACAGTTTAGTCAGGTAAGCAATTTATTTATTTCACAAGCATTAACTTGCATTGTCTCACTCAAATCAGTGTAAATTTTAAACTTCACGTAGACCTACAGAAAAATCCCCGCGAATCCCCGCTCTCGAAAAATATTTAAAAATAGCTTGAAGTGGCAGTAAAAACATATCAAATATTTGAGGACCACCATTGCCCCAGTTTAAAAATATTTAATTTCTTTTGAGTCTCTGTAGAATGTATTATTTTTCTATACATACATTAAACGAGGCAAAAATAATTAATAATTATTTAATAATAATGCTACGAATATGTTAATACTAATATTTTAATTTTTAGGAAATTTCGTCCTTTATTGAAAATGTTAACGAGAAGGCAACTTTTCGATATTTTACGACAGAAATCCAGAGAAAACCGCAATATTCAAACAAAGCATCTACTCAATTATTTAGTCCAATACTTTGAAATAGAGGGTAATATTGACGAACAACGACTCTTGAAGGTTGTCGTTTTTGCTGTAAAGTTTTTGAAAAATTTGAAAATTGCGTGAATACTGTGGATCGATTTTTAAAAAGGAATAACAGTTGGTTAAATGGAGCACTTGTTTTTGAAAAATCAGATTTGGTTCAGAGAAAGGAGCCCTCGCAGAGCCACAACCAAGTACATCAACTGATCGTCCAAAGAAATCATTTTTAGAAATAGGAGAAAGAGCGAAAAGAAAGAGAGTGGAAAATATAGCAGCAGTATTGAAGCTGAGGAACTTACATTTGCTGCCAAAAAAGTCTTAAAGAAAAGGGTCAACAGGCAGCTTTTAAACTGATTTCAGATCTGTGTTCACAACTCCTACTGTGCTGGAAAGAAAGAATCTATAAAACGAATTATAATAAGATGAAGAGTTTCACTTATTCGAAAGAAAAGTCAGCACCAGTATTTACTATTAAGAAAGAGGGGAAAAAATCCCGCCTACCATAGTTCTGGAAGCTAAGAGAAGACTATCCCCGAAAGAAGCGTTCACTATTACGGAAACCTTGGGAGAAGTTCGGCTTTAAGATCTTTTAGATCACACTGCAAATCGTATACTTCAATTACAGGGACCAGTTATTTTAAGTTTGACTGAAGAACAATCGAAGGATTTGGTACTATTGTCGACCGATTCGCTTCCAGTTTCAAAAGGAAACCACACAACTTTCTTTGGCAGAAATGCAACACATGAAGCTCAAATAGCAGAACTTCAGCCAACTAATTGTACAGTTCAGAACCGAGACATCAGAATTAGATATATTTGCATAATGTCAATGATAAACGGAAAGGTTTGTAACGCCCTTACTGACACATCTTCTGCTCAGATCTGCTATTTATGTAAAGCAAAACCTGTTGAAATGAATAACATTGATGCAGTTTTACAAAAGCAGGAGACGAACAATCATTTCAATTTGGTTTATCAACTTTACATGCATGGATTCGATGTTTTGAATGTCTTTTACATGTATCATACAGATTGGAGATAAAAAAGTGGCAGATACGAGGAGAAAATAATCCATTGTTGAAGTGCGAAAAAAAATTACAAGAAGATTTCAGGAAAAAATGGGGTTAGTAGACATTCCGAAACCTGGTGGAAGTGGAAGTACAAATGACGGAAATACAGCTAGACTTTTTTAAAGATCCAGCTCAATCGGCTTCCATACTGGTATTCATGAAGAGATAATTAGAAGGTTCGGCGTTATACTATCTGCATTATCTTAGGGATACGAGATTAACTGTGGGTTTTCGACAAATATGCAGTACAAACGGCCAGACTGTTCGTGGAAAAGTATCCATGGTACTACATGCCTGCGCCAGTTCATAAAACTCTCCTTCACGGATTTGCAATAATAAGAACTGCACTATTACCCATTAGGCAACTGTCTGAGGAAGTTCAGGAATCTCGGAATAAAGATTTAAAATAGTTTAGAGAGTTTCATACCAGAAAGTTTTCGAGGGTGACTACAAATGAAGATTTATTGAATAGGTTACTTGGTCCATTAATATCATCTTCAAGAAAATTGCCGAACAAGAAACTCTCATCTTTTAGTTCAGAGGTTATAAGCCTGTTAAAGGAACCAGATCTTAAGCCGGAAACTGAACCGCTTTGTGCAGCGGTTATGGAAGAAGGTTCGAGATGAAAGCGATACAACCACAAATGTATCATCAACAGATGACGACAGTGAAAGTGACTGAAATTACTTAACTGACCTATTTTTGTTATTCTACGTTTGAATTGAGTGATAAGTTAGCTGTTTGAAATAAATGTTTGTAAAAAAGTGTAGTGTTTCCTTCAAAACTACCCATAAGCTCCTAAATATTATCAATTCATTTTCGTTATTTTTATTTCATAAATTCCGTTTAATATACAAATATTATAATAATTTTAAATGGTTAAAACAAGGCGTAGTCATAAAACCCTACAGACATACGGAACCTAGTGCTCCCGACATGCCGCCCCCGGGTGAGGTTTTGCAACTTCGGCGAGTTTGACTGGGCATTTTTGTCCTAACGAGTTATGTAGACAAACGAAAACATTTTCTAAGAGACACAATTGGGCACTTGGAAGATAAAAACAAGACTGATACTGACAATATCCCACCTTACTTTAACGTGCTCTTCTAAAATTGCCGACCTATCAAAAAAATCTATTACCTGGCAATATAATATGGTCTATTGTGTTCACATAAAAATGATACGTCTTAGGACATGTCGGATATTTTTTCAGTTAATAAGGGAGGCATTAAAATATGAAAATAGTACTGTGAACTATGTTACAAAAATTGTGTCGGCCAGTGTAATTATTTAATTATTCTTAAGAAACTGATTAATGAAATATATTTTTTACTGTTCACAAATTCATTTCAAAGCCGAAAGAGATGTTATACACATCTTTTTTTTGTAAATAAAGCAACCAGTTAAATATCAGGATGGTCGTTCCCGCTCTCTATCTCCAAGTATTGTTTGGAGACGAGGTTTTTTATTGTGGCAATTTGATTTGCCGTGGTATACCTAAATTCAAAATTTATATACACCAATTCACACTATACCTCATTTTTCCAGTATTATTTTAAAGTATTTTCGTTAGCGACGCCTGCTTTTGTATGCGTCGCTAATTCTATTCATTAATGTTATTATACAATTTAAATTATTTAGTTTGGGTGTTGTATTTATTGTTTATTGTTATTTTTAAGCCCGGACCGGCCCCGCTCCGCCCGACCTAACAATTGCCCCATCGTTCTCATACGTGGGGATGCTAGGTCGGCAACGGATCGGGTGTCCGGCGAGGGACATATACTCTGTTCACTTTAATTGGAAAATAAATATTTTTGATTTGATTTGATTTTTGGTTTCATTTAAAAAAGTTGAGATTTCACTAAAAAACCACATCTTTGAATTTAATCAGTAATACATTATGTATAATAAATAAATATTTGGAAAATAATATTTTATAAGTACTCATACCGATTTCAATCAGTTTCAACAAAGTAGTAAGCCTTCTATGAAAAAAAATTAACAACAGAAATGATGTTTAATGATTGGGATGATCTATATAATTCAAATATGCAAAGATGTATAAGAAATCTCATTTAAAAATTTGATTTTTATGACAATTCCAGTGAAACCGAAAAACAATCGTGTTCGGTTTTTACGTCATGTAGTCAGAAATTACTTCTAATGTGATCAATAATCACACCACGTTTGAAAAATCCCGTTGCGCCTATAAAAGATAGAATTATAAATATAGCCCTACATGCTAAGCCACCCGGTATATGAATGTCAAGTACATTCTGTGAAATATATCTCAATTTTAAAAATAAATGCTTTTGCCCTACTGCTGCCTCCGGCGCGGCGGAATACGATCGCTGTCATTATGGCATTAATACATAGAAGTAGAGGGGGCAGCGAATCATAATTTTTTTTAGATTTTTTTAGTATAAATTATTAACACTGACATAGTTTTCCACGAAACACCAAAACACTATATACTGCACTCGACCCGCGTTTCGCCAACAAAGTTGGCATCATCTGGAGATGATTAAAACTAAACTTATGCTAACAATCTACCCTATCTATACCTAAACTATTATTACAGTTCTGTGAACCGTGACCCACTAACCAATAAATTATTACAAAATCATGTATTTTCTTAGTTTTAAAAACGGATGTAACTATAAATCCTTTTAACAAGATTTTAAACATGTTTTATAAATGACGTTACAAGTCGAAAAATATTAGGTAGATTGCAGAGAAATGTGTTGTTTACTTCAATTTATAATTAAAATTAAAATGTTTCATAAAAAACTTATTAGAAAGATTCGTAGTATAATATTCCTCTACATATTAAAAGAACTACGTGGAGAAAAATTGAAAAATAAAGGCTGCAGAACAAATGTCGTAACTTGGGAATCTACAAATTTCTGCACTCTGAATTTAGGTTGCATTCCTCTTAAGAGAATGGTTCAGAGAATGTAATGCTTCCAATTTTGATACACTTTATTACAAGAAACATTGTTCTTCCGATAAAAGCTATTTTTATGGCAATATTTATTGCCTATTTAGAAATGATTAAAACTACAGTGTCACAATATTACAAGCAAAAGTCATGTGGTTTGCTGCAAGATCGGCTATTCCAGTTGTATTCCTGTGCTGTCGTACTGCACATCGGATCACTTCGTATAATTCATTTACGATAATTCACCCAGAGTGATCAAAAGTAGGGCTTAGTCCTACTTTGTTCATCTTAGGTGATTATTTTTGATGATTCATTGTTTAGATGATTCCCTTGTATTTCACTTTGGATGATGCATCCAAGATGATCATCCAAAGTGAACCGTCTAGTTGCACCTTTTAAAAATGGCAATCCATGAATAATTATATATTCAGCCGTTTGAATTATTAGGCTATCCTTACTAAATCGATTTTCGCCACTTATTTTTGGATATGTTATTTAATCTTTACTAGTATACTGTGTGTTCGAACCACCTGAGGATAATTTTTGCAATTAAAAATCCATTCATAGTAATTGAAAATCACACTGGCACTATTTAAGCATGTCCAGTTTCAACCTAACCATTAAACTACCATTTACATGTCTCCAGTTCTCAGTCCTCTTCAATCCTAGTAATAATATAATGTAAAAGCAACCACAAAAAAACTTGACATTCGCAAGGCAACTGCTTTGTTCACTGGAATAAAGTCTTAATTTCCAAAATAATATGCTTGTTTGAGAAAATAAAAAGTTCGTACACTATTTAATTTAAAGAGACATAAGCCGCTCATAACTTATTATTCTAAATATGTTAAACTAATTTAAATAAAGAATGAGTCTATTACACTAAATGAAATGTCTTCTTTAGGTTCATTAGTTTTATGCTGACTTAAATCAATCCGCATTTTTGTAGTGTATAGTATAAAGAATATAACATAAGTCTAGCTAAACATAAAATAAAATTTGGTTTGCACATCTGCACTTTGTTGGTTTAAGATTTTCACATTTTTATTAATTGGGTGGTTTTTCACATAAAATAAAAAAAACGAAGTGTAATAATTATGTTTTTATATAAAAGATAGTTGCAAATGCAGCACCACCCGCAATGGGGTTAACACTATACTACTAAAAGCAAAAAAGTCTTGTTTTTCTTATTCGTCAAAAACTGATCTACGAGTAAATGGGGCAATTGGACATTGTTAAACAATACGTCGGTAATCTCTTGACCGATTTTAATTAATTTAGCTAGTAACTCATATCACTGCAAAATGGTAATTTGAAAAAGTTTATAGAGGGTGCTACGGACAATAAGATTTACTTTTTCTTAAATTTCTCTTTATTCAAAAAAGAAAAACGCTGCCAATTACTTGGGGATCAGAACTTCCTCACCGCAGTAAAACTCGACATGTGGTGGAGTTTATAATAAAAGTAATTTTTGACGTTTCAAAAAAAGTCACATTTTTTAACGTTTCAAAAAAGTCACATTGGACGTTTCAAAAAAGTCACTAATATTTTTTTTTAGACATTGGGACTGATTTCGCTCATCAACGAATTCAATCTCTTCCTTGACCTCTAGAATGTGTGCACCAAATTTGAAAGCTTTATCTCAAAAATTGTAGCTGCTATCGTGAACCACACAGACAGACACACACACAGACACACAGACAGAAAATTCTTTCTGTCTAAAACATCAAAAAATTTTAATAAAAATTTTCAAATTTTATTTCACGAATACATAACTTCCTCACTTTGAGGGGTGAGGAAGTAATTAATTATTTGTTAAATTGGGTACATAATTTATTTATCTGTATAAAATCATTCCTACCATTTGTTCATACCTCACACCGTTTTAGTGAAAACTGGAATCAAAAATGACTGTGTCTAATATGAGTTCAGTAATATTAGTTTAAATCATAAACCCCATGAAAATAACTAGCAGTTTTATGATTGAACAATACAATTAAAAAATTATGATTCGGATTCGTCAGATGTATCCTTGCTTATTTTCTCGAAAACGGTGTGTCACATGAAAAATTATAGAAACAAATTCTTTCTAGAAAAAATAAATTGTATACTCAACTGAAAAAAATATATAGACAAAAAAACTTATCGAACAAAAACCAAGCCAGTGATTTACAAAATTACCATTTGATTGACGCAGAATCACTTTATCATACAATTTAATGGAAATGAATCCAGTAATTTTTGAAACATTAACGAAGAAACATTTTCCATGAAAGGTAATAAGTCTCTTAGAAATAGATTTCTGCTAAAAGTAAAAATGTTGCTTAATATTGAGAGTCCAAGTTACCTTGTTACAGATAGTATGTAATTTGGAACTACCCTGTATAAAAAATACATCACATTAGATTTATTTGATCGTATCACGAAGACGATGATATACGTAAAATGGTAAATATGAAAAATGTAAAGAAATGTTTTTTTCCATCAATGATGCTGTCACCCCATAGGAGTGCAATTATTATATGTATACTGTATGTAAATCGAGTTAAATAGGCATTCTGTCAGTCCTCAAGTACAGTTTTGAAAACTTGGCAACTGACTACAGTTAATTTTAGATTCCAATTGAGTAGAAATGAAAGGTGTACCTTTAGATCCCAGTACGCTCCAAAGATTTTTTTTCGATTCTATGTTGTAGAGAGTTTAAGGTAGATAATATATCCTTCTCATATTCACCAACTCAAAACACACAAGATTGTTAGTTATTACAAATTACACCTTTAAATTTCGTGATCGTAAAGTCAATTTATCTCTTCTTTTATGTACTCCTGACCCCCTAATAATGTGATAAAACTTTGATATGCAATCACTTTCCAATTACAAATCACAAATATTTAGTGTATTTTACACTTTCACTAAGTTATTTCTTATAGTTTAATTAATATAGCCTTTGAACACCATCTTGAATTAGCACAAAAACACACTTCTTTTACTAAACTCAACCACTTTTGGACATATCTTTAATCTTCAGCTTAAATAAAAGTTTCCAGTGCGCAATTCACATATTTTTCTGATGCATTTTCTATTTGACGAAGGGACATTGTAGAGCCATATGCATATCAGTACACGCTCCGGTAGCCCGATTGCTTTATGCATTATGTATATATCGAGCTCAGTGTCAGAGCCAATGGTTTCAACGTTTCCACGTCTCTAAATTGTCCGCTTGGAAAGCGGCGGCGACGTAACACCAAACGCGACCACTCACTTCACCGTTACCTGAACCACTGCCGCCAGTACCGCCGCCTCCACCACATCCAGCTGCGTCGGTAAAATGTGTGGAAATTGCCACATTCGGGTGCGCCGTGCCAGGCTTTTCACTCTTGCCTTTGCCTTCCGCGCTACTTTGTATTCTCTCCTTATTTATGGGTTAGTCCTCAGTTTTTTATTTTATGTAAAATATTTCTTTGTATACAATGGGTAATTTTACATACCTCTAATAAATGTACTACGTTTTTACTTTTTACCTATTTGACGAAGTTCACAATTGCAAAATAATTTTTGCTTTGAAACGTATTTTAAATTGAATGCAAAAAAACATAACAGCAGCTACTGCTAAACTATGTAACAGTATAATAAAAAATTGTGATATATCGTTACAACTTTTAATGTTCTTCATCTGTGATTCTTAGATCAAAAAGAATATTTTTGAATATCTGACTGGTTTCTTGAAGATACTAAAATTAAATAATAGATAAGCTTGGTTCCCTATATTTACACGCTTGTGTTAAACAATTTTCTCTGTGGTCTGATTTTCTCTATAAGGAAAAATGTCTGGAAAGACTTCTGAACGAGAAAAGTGTGGCTCTCGTATATCTTTTATTTGACCATTTAGAAATTTCATCCCCTTTTTGGTTCTAAGATAACATATTAAACATTAAGTTATGTTATGGCTAGATTAATGGCTTCGATTTTGATGCTACAGGACTAAATGGAAATATAATAAAAATAACAAAAATTGATAATTATTATTTTTGGTACTTTTACAAGAAATCACAGATATCACAAATAATTATAACATATATTTTTAAACAACTGCTTTACCGACTGTGTAAAAGTATAGAAAATAATAATTAGCATTTTCTGTTGTTATTATATTTTCATTTAATTCTATCTGAATAGAATTTTTTACCAAGAATATACTTATTTTGTATTAAATATATACACATATATAAAGTGTGTCTCGTTTCAAATCCGACCACCCTCATATCTTCGTTATTGTGATAGATACCTGTGTCATTAAATTTTTAATGACGTATATCATGCTACCAAACGCCTTCATCATGGTGCTGGAAAGGAATTCCCTCCAAAACATGCGCCCACTATGATTAAAAATTAAATGCGACTTTTGCAAAATATAGCGATCAAATATTAGCGACCAAAATACGTTAAATATGATTTCATAATCAGAATCATGTTCTCCGTACATAAAATCCGCAATATACTAAGATTCATAAATAAAAGGATTTTTAATATATTTTTAAATTGTCAAATAAATAACATAAAAAAATATGTTGAACACTTCGTCGATACAAAAACTACTTGACACCCAGGCCCGTATAAATGACCTCCAGTATTCCACACCAACGCGCAACGATTCACCTTTGCGAATTTTACCTTTTGTAGATAATTTGAAATTGAGATTCTTAACTCACAATGTCCAATATTTTTTAATATTCTTCATTTGCTGTAAATTCATTTGTATACTTTATACATATATATATATATATATATATATATATATATATATATATATATATATATATATATATATATATATATATATATATATATATATATATATATATATATATATATATATATATATATATATATATATATATATATATATATATATATATAATATATATATATATATATATATATATATATATATATATATATATATATATATATAAACATACAAATAAATTTCCCAATAAAAAATCTCACATTCGACAAAAGGTGAATTAATGTCATCGTTAATACTACAATTGTTTTAGTATTGACGATGTGTTTAAAATAAACATTTTTTAATGCTATTTGCTCAATTGTTGTTGCGTACAATGAGAAGATATTAAAAATATATATTTTTTTATGAAACTTAATAACACTAACGCAATTTTCCACAAAACACCAAAACAATTGTACTCGAGGCTCGTTTTCAATCAAGTTGGCATCATCTGGAGATGATTAAAACTAACCTTATGCTAAAATGTATCCTATTTATACCTAAACTATTATCATGGTTCGGTTAACCGTGACCCACTAACCAATAACGCCTACTATTTGGGATTGCCCCTCTGTCACTATTCATACTAATTTCACACTGTGATTTCCAAGCTCTCAAATGCATCCAGCTGTCTAGTATTTGTTATATTCCTAATTAATCTTAAATTGCTTATATCTGTGTTATGGTTGTTCTCAAACACATGTTGGGCAACACTAGACTTATCTGTTCTACCATATTTGAGATGGGTCATACGCTCTTGAATCTAGTTTGAATTAATTGTCTAGTTTGTCCAACATACGTTTGATTACAGTCCTTACATCTAATTTCGTAAATCTTCGACTTTTCGTTTGTTGTAATTTTTTCCTTTGGATTGTCTAAAAGTTATTTTAGTTTAATTCCCGATGAATAGAGCCACTGTCATATATCATTAAAAATCTTACCAATATTATGGGTAAATCGAGGATCGAATGAAATCGATACAAATGTAACTGAATGTTATTCAGGAATATACAAATACTAGACAGCTGAATGCATTTGAAAGCTTGGAAGTCACAAAGTATAAAAAATAGTATGAACGGTGATAGAGGACCAGTTCCAAATATCCCTCTTTATTTGTTAGTGGGTCACGGGTCACTGAACCTTGACAATAGTTTAGGTATAAATAGGTTACATTGTTAGAATTAGGTTAATCATCTCCAGATGATGCCAACTTGGTTGGCAAAACGCGCGTCGAATGGAGTGTGGTGTTTTGACGCTTCATGGAAAACTACGTCTGTATTATCTTGACATTAAAGGTCCCAACTCACTTCAGGCCAAGACTTAAAGTAAAGAGGTTTTTAGATACGGAAAACACGATTCTAAAATGATATTAATCGAATTATTGTCGCTAATATGAAGTTTGCCAAAATCGCTTCTATTTATTATCATAGTAGGTGCGTGATTTGAGGGAATTCCTTTTCAGTAATACTACAGAATCCGTTTTGTAACTTATATATATATCACTATAATTTGATTCATATCCCGATTATAACTCCTAAGTGCCCTTCTCGTTAGTATATTTTATTGTCCATTATAAAAAAACATGTTCAAACTTACCATAAAGAATAACATTCAGTAGGTGTATGACTTAGTAGAAAATGTTGGATCCATACCTGTAAGAGAACATAATTTACAATTAAACAAAGTAATAACTATAAACCATAAATAGAAATTATTTTACTAATAATGCTTCAAGGAAGCAAAATTTTAAAATCTTCAAAATGAAATGTATTTCTCATTTGTTCGAATTGTGGAAATTATGGAATTTTGGAATCGTACTTGGGTATTTAGTCATGATTAATGTAAAACTAAGATATATCAAAATGAGTTGATCGGAGTTATACAGAGTGTTTTATAAGTCAATTTATAAAACTTGTTACAAACTTATTTTTCAAGATATGAAAGAATTTCACTAAACAAGTTGTTTAGAATGCAATATGTGCCTCCTTAGTAAATTTTAGAAATATAAATGTACTCTGTTGGAACTGTCCGTTTTTTCAATAAATTAGTATATTATTTTGAATTTTTACAAATCATTTTTACAAGTTGAGAGTGCTCTGAAATAACAAATATTTTTTTCACAATAGATTGTTATTATGAATAACTTTTGTTCTTAACGTCTTATTTTCAATAAGAAACTGACTACTAATGAGGAAAGAGACAGCTCCAAAATAAATTCATATTCCTAAAATTTTATAAGTGGACACAAATTGCATTCTAACAACTTTTTTTAATAGAATTTTTTCATATATTGAAAAATGAAGGTGACTATTAGTGACGATTTTTATAAATTGGCTTATTAAACACGCTATATAACACGATTCAACTGGTTTTTGATATATCATAGTTTCATATCAAGCAGGACTAAAATCTGAA
>JANEYF010002980.1:0-89512 GCA_029963845.1 Rhamnusium bicolor | reverse complement strand
TGAATTTATATGGTTTTTAGAATGAAACATTTGTTTTCGTTTTTCGATATTGCTAACAGAAAAATTTTAACAGCGATTTATAGATTTAAACTGACTACCTGGTGAAAACGCAACCTTAATGGAAATGTGTTAGACAGTTATGTTTGTACGAATAATTGTTTTTTTAGCCGAATCCACGTTTTGCTTAAATGGTAACGTAAGTGCATAGAATTATCGCTACTGGAAAATCCATACTGGATGCAAGAGGGGCACACGCAGCATCAACAAGAAATAATCGTATGAGCGGGAATCGGCGGCAATACCGTCATCCGTACATTTTTTTTTCGAACAAACTTTAAATGGGAAACTATACATGGTTTTTTACAAAATAATTTCGTTGTAGCATTAGCAGCTTTGTTTCCGAATAACCAGGATCCAGACCTTCCAAATGGTAATATTTGGTATCAGCAAGATGATGCACTGCCCCATTATGCTCTTTCCGTACGCAGATATTTAAATGAAATATTCCCGAATAGATAATGGGGAGACCATCGAGATCACCAGTTCTGACACCCCTTGATTCTTTATATAATGAGGAAAGTTTACCAGAATAAACCATGAAATATTGAAAAACTGAACCGCGAATTCGATTTGAAATTAGAAATTTTGTACATTTAATTTAATTATATGTAGATTCAAATTTGTACTTTGTAGTGTTCATGCGAATATTTTTGCCTTGTACCCATTACCAATGTCTTTGAAATGTCATAACACATTAAAAAAATGAACAATACAATAATTGTAGATTTCGAATTACGTGCCATTTGCACAAGACCAATGACATGTTCGAATATTTCAATAAATTGTTTTTTTCAAATTTATTGTAATTTTCAAACCTTTAGATAGATAATTTTACGGTAATAGAAACAGAATTTTTAGCTAAATTTGTAAATTCATTTTAAAACAATGTCAATTACATAATTTGTTTTTAGTATTGTTGAGAAATTATGAAAAGTCTCAAAAATGTTTTTATTTAAATTACTATAATGGTTCAAGCGATTTTCCAAAAAAAGTGACTTTTTCATTTCAGTTTTCTCTATGTCTATATTGCCTATTTTTTGATAAAATTATATCTCCTAGTATCTCAAACATACTGTATGTTTTGTTAAACAACTTTTATAAGTCAGAAGCAAAAAAAAATGAAGCAAAAAAATATATTATTTCCTTTGTTAGTGTTACACGCTGTATATTTTTGTCATTTGCTAGATACTAAGGATTCAAAAAATTGAAGTCGTGTAAAGTGATATCAGTTATAAAAGTATTCATGATTGTGGACGCTATTCAAATTTGTATGCCATTACCGAAAAGCTTATTAAATTTTATTTGAAAAGATTCCACTCATTTGTTTCTTTGATGGCACCAAAATTAATATTCAAGAAATAAAAGCACAATATACTTATCTGATAATTAAATTTTTAAAATCTATTTTTTTAAAACTTTTTGCAGGAATTTTTTACTATTACTTAAAGCAGGTAGAAATTTATTTCATTTCTTAGAATTAGGTCAAAAAGATATTCATATATTTGACGATTTATTTATTATGAAATTTTAAATTGATTAATAGCTTCCTTAAGATTTAAAATACACTTCCTAATTAAATTTCTCATTGTATAACAGCATGCATTCGATTTCTTCAGCCGATAACATGGTAGATGCTTTGTAATGGAGTATAATTATTCCTTAATACAGGTATAAATGCAATAGATAATAATTGACAACCAGTATGTGGTTTGTCTTCGTATTTGTGGAATTAATATCTAAACAAATACTTAATTATTTTACTATGTTTAATACATATTTCTTTCATGTCATGGCCGCCGCAGGCGATGACGGTGTAAGCGCTGGTAATTTTAAAATAACCAAAGAATGTGAAATATATAACAAAGACTTTAGGAATTATGTAAAATGTGTAAAGTGTGATTTTGTGTTTCCTTGAATTGTTTTGAAATGGTAGCAAAGTATATTTCTGTGTTGATAAAACCAATTGGCTATGTAAACAATGTAAACAAATGAACATGGTATCAAATGAATCTGCAGAAGAACATGTAAACAGTGAATCTATAGCATTAGCTGTCTCCAAAACTGAACTGGAGGATCAAAAATGTATGCTAAATTTATTACATGCAATTCTGAACTGGAATATCAAAGAAATATTAAAGTTAAGGCTAAGTGAAGTTATCAAACAGTACAAAACAATATTCGAATAAAAAGAAATCTCAAATCATTTCAAATAAAACGTCTAATCCCATAGAAATAAAAGAGGCGGCGCGACCTTCTTACTGTGATTCACTTAAAAAAAAACGAAACGTGATAAGGCAGCTGTATTGATATTAGAATCAAAAAACACAAATGATAAAAAAAATATGTCAATTTAGAAACAGTTTAGATCCTGTGAACCTTGACTCCGGAATAACAAATATTAAAGAATCTAATAGCAAAATGATTGTCAACTGTCTAAATAATGAATCCTTGCAAAATGTCAAAACAAATCTTTGAAAAACTGCTGACGAAAGTTTCAATGTTAAAGTTTTGGACAACTTTAAACCAAGGATACAAATACTGAATGCTGAAATTTCTGAAAGATCCGAAAGTGATTTATGTAAAAAAATTATAGCTCTAAATTCATTAAACACATTAGCATTCATTTTAAAATAATAATAGGATGTAGTAGTAAAGGAAGGAACAACGTGAATATTGTAGTTAAATTAAGCCCGAATATCTTTAAAAAAAGTAATGGAGATTGGTTACTTGTTCGTACTTTGGAGAAAATGTTACATTGTGGAATCTGTTAATATTACATGATTCTACAAATGCTCAGGATTTGGAAATTTTTCGAAAAATTGTCATTTTATCAAACACATTTGTCTTAATTGTGCTGGTGATCAATTGAATTGCTATCAGATTAGTTCTGCATCTAATTTTAAATGCTACAACTGTGAAAATAATAATACCAGGTTTAAAACCAACTTTGATACAAATCATTCTGCAAAAAGACAAAAATTGTCCATTTTACAACAAAGAATTAATTACTGTGTATAGCAACCAAAGAGCCCAAATTAAAAACATTTTACTGTAGTTCACCAAAATATGCAGTCTATTAGGAACAAAAGGGAAAAAACTGAATTTTTTTATCAACTGAAAATATTGATATATGTAAGCGAAAGTTTTTTAAAAGATATTGAAATTTTGCATATAATCTTTCCTGACTACTACATTGCAAATTATTTCTGCAGAAAACATCAACATAGCGGAGACTTAATATTTGAAAGAAATAATTTGGCAACAAACAATATGCATGAAATTACTGATGTAAGTGTTAATAAGAACTTTAAATAATTGAAATTCGGTAAGTAGGCATTCTAAGCATGCCTGAATCATATTTCCTAAGAATCATTTTGTTAAAGAAATTCTTAATAGCGTTCTTGATTTTTAGCATTTTATTTGAATTATAGTAAGTCGTGGATACACAACAACAAAAATTGTTAATCAACAAGGTAGATCTCGTCGATTACTACAATTTGAAAAAGAATTTTTCAATTCATCCAAATACAACCGAAATACAGAGAAGTGTCTGATCAAAGTGTTGAACACACTGTAGATTCTCTGAATTTTAACTTGCCCAAAAATAGAAATTATATCAAAAGTTAAAGGAATAGCAATAGTTTACCTTTTCATTTGTAACATATAGCAGGGTGTAAACCACCTTGCATGGAATTAAATTTTAAGGCATTAGTACGATTAACATTCTTCAATATAAACACTCTAAGCTGATTAAAGTAAGTTGGTTAAACGCTTTACTAATTGATTTTACACTTTAGAGCAGTCAGTGATCTTGGATATCAAACTGTAGTTGAAAAAGGCAAAAATTAGGGGGGGGGTCGGTGTTTTCAACTTATCGTTCAATGTATATGTTGCAATTTTTAGTTTGAAGCTGTGAAAATGGCTGGTCAACTGACTTTATAAGAAAAAGTTTCTATAATCAAACTTTTAGAACATGGCGAACGTACAACACGGCAAGTAGCCCATGAATTTAATAACACAATTTCTGAACGAAATATCAATCACTCAACAGTGGCTAGAATTAACAGACTTTTTGAGGAAACAGGGTCCGTTTCAAGACGCAAAGGAAAGTAAAATTCGAAATAATTGGTAAAACAACATCTTAAACCAATTTAACAATAATCCAACATCCAGTATCCGTAACATAAGTTTATATTTAAATATTCACAAAGACCGTATTTGGCGATGTCTAAAAAAGCATAAAATGGTACCATTTAAATCGAAAATAGTTCACACATTGGAGCAAAGAGACTTCAACAGGCGCCTTGAGTTTTGTTTGTGATTGCAAGGAAATTTCCTTAACGACACAAATTTTCTGCGAAATATTTTATATAGTGATGAAACTACATTTACAACAAATGTGACAGTTTCATCAAATAATATAAGGATGTGTGCTGGCGCTGGAGAAAACCCTCATTGAGTTATCAACAGTGGAGGACAACATTGGGAAAAAATTAATGTCTGGTGTGGAATCCTAAATAAAACATTAATTGGACCTTTTTTTTCGACAAAATTTAAATGGAAACTTATTTTTACAGTTTCTACAAAATGAAATATGGAATGTGTTACATAATTTAGCACTTCAACAAAGAAGACATGTTTATTTTCAGTTAGATGGTGCACCCATTCACGATACTACAGCTGTTAGACATTGGATAAAAGAAAATTTTCTAAATAGGTGGATAGAACCGAACAGTCCTGTCATCGCGTGCCCGCCTCGATCACCTGATCTAACGCCCTTAGATTTTTCTATGGGGTACGCTAAAAGAGAAAGTGTATAAGGATCGTCCAGCCACTGTAAATGAACTCATTAATAAAATCACCACTGTTTGTCGCGAGATTATTCCGCAATAACTTAATAATGTTATATTAAACAACAGGAAGAAAAGGCAAACCCAAATTAGAAATGTTTAATATTTAAAATGTTTAGTACTAATAATTTAGTATTTTACATAAATAATGTATGATTGTATTGTTTTAAGTTTCTTAGTGGTATTCCTCTATTTTGTTCTTATAATTTGGAAGAATTAACACGCATACAAGGTAATTTACTTAAATCTTTTATTTCCTTGAAATGTCAATCGTAGAGTTGCAGAAATGTTACATACTTTAAAACTATTTTGTAACAAGAAAGCGTTTGACTGTTACTTTTGACGTAGAAGTTTCTCATGACTCCACAGATCCTATTTTTCTTAATAACTCTAGACATTTCAAATACAGCAGTGTAGTGTAAAAGTTATAGTGTAGCTCAGATAATAAGATACTATTGTATTTTTTGTTCATTGTAGTCTATCATTTGATTAATTTTTCAGTTTTAAATAAGTAAACTTTTTTCTGTAATTTGAAGGTAAAATAGTAGTTTGGATAGTTATTTATTTAACTTAATATGTGACAAATTTCATTAAACTTATAATGTAATATCCATATTTTATTCATATTTTAGTTTATTATCCATATTTTACTATTATTAATAAAATTATAAATAATATAATTTGTTTGAGTTTTTACTGCACGATATGTATAAAAACATTTTTTTTGAAATCGGGCCAAAAATAAAGTTATAGGTATATAATATAGAGTGCTCCCCCTGAAGATGATCCGAAGTTGATGAAACTTGGTAAAAAGATGTTTTAAGAGATGCTAAATAAGGATATGTAATAATTTTTTTGAAAAAAAAACCGCTAATACAAATTAACAGTTTTTGACGTTAAAAAACGCATCCCAGTTGGCCGTGTTTTTGTTACCCTGCATGCAAAAAAAAATGTTTTTGAAATCGGCCAAAAAATAGAGGAGTTATAGGTTTGGTGATAAGACGTTTTAAGGGATGCTGAATAAGAATATGTAATCAATTTTTAAAAAAAAAAGCTAATAGCAATTAGCAGTTTTTGACTAAAAAACGCATCCCAGTTGGCCGTGTATTGCACTAATAAAAAAAAGCAGTACCACACGTAGATAGAGATTTTGTACCCGATATTCTAAAAAAAAAATTTTTGAAATCTTCCAAAAGATAAAGGAGTTACAGGTTTGTATCACATTTAAGCGCGACAGCGACATCATGGGGTGCTCGCCTGAAGATGATCCGAATTTGATGAAACTTGGTAATAAGACGTTTTAAGGGATGCTGAATAAGAATATGTAATCATTTTTTTTTAATCACTACTAGCAATTAGCAGTTTTTAACGTTAAAAAACGTATCCCAGTTGGCCGTGTATTGCAAAAAAAGCAGTACCACACGTAGATAGAGTTGTTGTTACCATATATTCTAAAAAAATATATTATAATACAGTAAACGTGAAGCTACTTTCCTATTTTTTTAAATCGACCCGAGAACTATAAAAATTTAAGTGGTCCAATAACTTGATGAATATTCCTGATTCGAGTGCATTTCTATCTGACATAAAAATAATAAATATTCGTTTTTTATAAAAGATCTCGCATTACAATTTTTGTTTTTCTTATTATTCTTGATGATAGTATAAAATATTAAATTAAGTCTAAAATGCTATAGCATAATAGTGTTTGTTTGTTATTCTTTTTACGAATTAAAAGTGTTTATAAAATTATACCATTAAACACGGCGCCTCCGGCATAAACTGGAATATTGTCAGACTTTACTATTAAGGTTAATAAACTCTTTCTGTATTTCATGTAGGATTTTGCATTACACTTATTAAAGTGTGAAAACTATAGTGAAAGTTATCAGTGACCCAATATAATTATACAGTGTGTACGTGGTGATCATTTTAAGTGCGTCACTTGATATAATTGCTTAATTTTTCATCTAAAAAAATTGCTAAATTATACTTATGCATTTTTTTAGCTGAATTCGAATTCGAAAAGAAAAAACTGATTGTCAAATAAAAACGTTATGGCCGAAAACGTGAAAAACTGATGATGATGCACTTTCAGTTTAGCGGGAAATGATCCCAACTTATTTTATTTCTTTTAATGGAATACTAGGTATATATTTACATTTTCGAATGCAGAAAAAATACTACATTCAGAAATATTGACAAAGTTTATATTTAAAAAAGAATGGTAATACAAACAATCTAAAAAAAACATTAACATAAGATCAAATAGCTGAAGAAAAAAAAATATTATTCCACAAATGATCTAGAATTTATTAAGACACTTTAATGATCGATTAGGTCATTATCAAAACGCGAGTGGAGCACATTTTGAACATTTTTTATAGCTTGAATTAAAATTATCATTACTTTCAAAGGTACTTATCTTGATTTTGTGTTAATGGTTTTTTAAAATTATTTGTATTATACCGTTTTTTTTTTCAAGTAAAAACTTGATGTTGATGTTTCTGACTTCACTTCCTTATTCTGCACTCGAAAATGTAAATTAAGAAAACTAAGTGGGTATTATTTCCCGCTAAATCGGAAGTGCAAATAGACTGAAAATGTCATCAATAGATTTCTTATATTTGACCATATGTTCATGCCTAATTTAAAAAAAAATAACTTTGCTAATGACAAAGATAATCAACCATTCCCAAACTTTGTCTTAACCCTGTGTAATATATTACCATTAATAATATATTAGGATTTAAATTTAAAATAACACCAATATCTTTTAAAACAAAGTCATCTATGAAAACAGATAAAAGCATTTATATAATTTATTTTTATTTCAAAATGTAATTCTGTATATTTTATTTACAACAAATGTTCGAAAATATTACAATATTGCTGCAAACGCAAGCGAAGGCGTTTAATTAAACTGAAAATTCAAAAAAGTTTAATTAACAACCCCATTATTATAAGAAGATGCAGAGACAATTTGATCAAACTCCTTCGCCTATGTCTCTTTTAAACAATAATGATAATACATTATATATTGCTAAATTCAGAAATGTTCTTTAAACTGAGCTTAAAATACAGTGTATATCACTTATAAAAGTCGAAATAATTACCAGTTAAATCGAAGTGAACAAAAATAAATATGGTACGCATTTATAATCAGTGGAATATCACATGTCCATTTCCGTATTATTATACAGGGTGTCAATTCTTATATTTCGCAGTTTCTCGGCCGTAACTTTTTATTTGACGTTCAGCTGTTTCTTTCTTTTCGAATTTGGATTCCTGGGGAAAAAAATACATAAGCGTAGTTTTGGATTTTTTTTCCTAGTGGAAAAATCAAACAATGAAATCGAATGAGGCGCTTGATATGATCATTCTGTACATAAAGTCTTAAATAAAAAAAGATTCGAAAAACTCCTTGGACACGTCGATTTCTACTTTTAATTATGCATCTTTCTCTCGATTTATCGTAGTTATAACTAGAACCCATATCTCTGTCGACATTGACGTAAAAGTCAAGAGTGGCGTGGGTGCGTAGTACGAAATGATAAAAATTCTTATCTCTTTTTGTGGTTTACTGCTTATTTGACTGGAGGAAATTATATGTAGTGTGGTAGGTGCATCACATTGATATAGCTACGAACCCTAGAGGGTGAAAATGGGTAAAATCAGTTTTCACGGATTTCTCAATATCTTTTAGGCCCAATAAGATATCGACTTGGTTTTTGCCCACAAAGATTACCCATATAAATGTTTAAAAACATAAGGCACCACAAAAGTGAGAGAAATTAGAAAAGAAATTGACAAGAGGCATTGAAGAGTGAAATCGGATGATTCTTAAATCAAAGTGTTATACCACAATCGTGTCAAAATAATAAAATGTTAAATCTATGGGAGATAGAGGATTGATTTTCCTGTAGACCACACTACCTCGCAGGATATTTCCCCGGGAATCGAATAAAATAAGTTCCAACCCTCCATATACAATAGGGGATGAGATATTCAATTTATACTTCTTTCAACTCTAATTATCACCATAAAATACTAAACATCTCGGTTCGTATGAGGGTTATGTTTTCCGTAGAACTCAAAAGCTCCTGACAAATCGATTAAAAAAAGGTCGAATCCCTTATCTGCAATAATGGTTGAAATAATGAATTTTTTGTACTTTCATCGCACATTTTCAATACAAAATGCTAAATATCTTAGCACCTAAGAGAGATATGGGGGGATGCGTTACTGGCAAAACTTTTTATACATTGTCCCTAATTCCACGTGGACGAAGTCGCAGGTAAACAGCTAGTTACGTATAAGTAGGTCGGAGATAGAAAAAACAATATTTAGGATTTGCAATATTTATGCATAAAGCGGTGTAGTGTGCGAAACCGATATTGTGACAGGACGTGTGGGGTTAGACGCAGAACGCAGTGCCGAATTTAACTGTATTGTTCACTCATTTACTTTTTCGAATGTAGGTTTTTGTGCTAGTTTAGCTAGCAACAATTTAACAATTGTACAAAAAAAGTATTAACTTGAAATAAAAGTTCTGAATTTAAAGTATTGACTACACACTACAAGTTCGCTTAATATAAATTGTTACCACCTAGCAAGAACCGCGCGGAGATATGAGCATTTCATGCCAGGAAAAGATGGGTATGGAATATTAGTATAGAATAAAGAAATTATTTAAAAAGTAACAAGAAATCTTTAAAAGCAAAATAAAAACAAGAAATATACTCTCAAAATAGTAACAGAAACAAATATTTTTCTCAATAAATAAACTAAAAATAAATTCTAATAGTAAAGTTCTTACTATAATAAAAACTGAAAGACATATTTTTGTCAAAAGAAAAAAAAAATAAAAACTAATAAATAATAACATCCCGAAAAAGATTTAAAAAAAATAAATACTTTTTATTACTTGTCTAATTTTCACTTTATTTGTTATTTTACAACTAGTTTCATCCTATTCGGACATTTTCAAGTAAACTAAATTATACACAGATTTTACTTTCATTTAAATATAAACTGAACTGAATAGAAGGATGGGCCACTTTATGGTTGATAATATAATTCAAATTTGTACAGATGTTATGTCTTTAAATGTAGGGGTTTTTTTTTCAAGATAATAAATTATATTATGGTGTAATTTTTATTAGCAGCAGGTTATCTGAATAAGATTAATATCGGAGAATTATTTAAATCTATTTGGTCGTTTAATATGTTATAATTTTTATTCCTACTTAATTTATTAATTTCTAGTACTTCTAATAAATTAAGTTTTTTACTTTTCCCACAAATATGTAATATTTTAGTTTGATTGTCATCAGTTATTGTATGACCAGAATCTGTTAGGTGTTTATAAAAGTTGGAACGTTGTTTTTGTGTGTGAATATGTTCTCTATATATTACTCCGGACGATCTACCTGTTTGACATATGAGGCATTACATTCTGGGCAATCTAACCGATATACACCACATTTTTTAGAGATGTCAGTTTTTTGTTTTGCATTGAAAAGATATCTGCCTATATTTTTGTTAGAACTAAAAGATGTTTTAATATTAAATTTGGAAAAAGTATTGCTAATTGAATAAGAGAGTTGACCTGAATATGGTAATGAAATGTATGTTTGAACTTTTTTCTCGTTAATAGTGGAATAAAGTTCTTTCAAGAGGTACTTATTTTGTTTTTTGTTGATTAGATTGTTGATTATATTTTGAGGGTACCCGTTATTATGTGCTATAAGTCTTATTGTGTATAATTCTTCTTTTAAATCTGTCTCAGATAGAGGTAAGCTGGAGGCTCGGTGTGTCATAGATTGATATGCAGCTAATTTGTGGGAGAGAGGGTTATAGGAAATAAACGATATAGTGGCGTCTGTAAAAGTTGGTTTGCGGTAAATATTATAGGAAAATGATGTTTTATGTCTTTTTATAGTTAAGTTGAGAAAGTTTATTGATTTATTATCGTTCTCTGTTATTGATAAAATCGATTAATATTTTTAATTGTCTGTCTGTCCATTTAAAACCTATTAGGATGTTATCAACGTATCTGTACCAAAAAATAATATGTTTTTTTGATATTGGAGAATCCAATATAGTTTTTTCAAGATTATCCATAAATATATCGGATAAAATGGGGCAAAGTGGCGAACCCATAGGGAGCCCTGTTTTTTGTATAAAGATGTCCTCATTAAATTGGAAATAAATTTGATCTAAACACAACTTGAATGTTTGCAGTATTTCATTTTTTAATTGTGATAATTTTGCATTATTCTAGTATATTTGAAATTAAAGGAAGACATTCGAAAGGGGGAATATTAGGAAACATATTCGACACATCAAACGATACTAGTTCTATAGGCTGTTTAATTTTACTGTTAAGTCTAAGGAGTTATTAATTGTATTTTTGGGCTTAAATTTTGTAATAAATTTTAACTCATTATTAAGTAATTCAGATAACTTACGTGTCGGTGCATTTGTGTAGGAAACCACTGGTCTAATGGGTATATTTTTCTTGTGTAATTTAACTAAGCCATACAACTTTGGAGCTTCACAGTTCATATGTGTAAGTCTTCTTTTTTCAAATTTGGAGTGGCACAAATATCAAAACTTTGTATTAAGGACTTCGTTTCTTTTGCAAATTTGTTCGTAGGATCTTGAGTTGATTTTTGTAAATTTTGTTCATCTACAAATTTCTCAATTTTATTGATATATTCTGTTTCTTGGAGAATAACTGTAGTATTGCCTTTATCTGCTTTTATTAAAATGAGTTTATTGTGATGTATTTTTTTCTTGGATACCTTTTATTGTGGCTGTATGTGAGGGGCTAGTCGTTTCTGTGGACTTGTTTATTTTCTGTGCTATTTAATGTTTTACGTTTTGGGATTTCATAATGGTTTTATTGTTGTTTGTTATAGCTAGTTCTGCATGTAAACCTAGTATTTCTTTTTGTTTTTGTATGTTTTGTGGTTGCGGTGTGAGCTTTGGGCCTAAATTTAAGAAAAGATATGCTTTGTTATAATTTTCCTCATAATAGAGATCATGTTCCAAAAAAAAAAAAAATTTGTAACTTCAGCTTAGTAGACCTCTTGTTAGGAATTTTATACAGTTGTCTCGAATGGTACTTCGCATTGTCAAGAACAAATGCTATTCGGTTTTAATTTTGGAATTAGGGTATTTTCAATCCATTCCTCAAATATTTCTCCCTACATGTTACAGTCTTCAGTGTTTTTTCTGAACAGTTTCAATGCATTATCAACCCATCCATCAACTGATCCACAGTGTAATATAATCAACCGAGTCCCTTTATTAGGTGGCAATGAAATTGGTTGCCATTTCCTAGATCCATCAGTCCATCCTTTTTTTATGGTGTCGTGAGTATCATACCAAGATTCAGCCAAATAATAAATTGGTCTATTATCACTTCTGAGTTCTTTTATCTCCTCTAGATATGAATTTCGCCAATCTATTATTCGTCTACTTCACTATCACTTTAATTTTCACAACCACAATAAGATGTAGACATAGAGGCCTCCCACGGTCGAAACATTTCTTCATCAATTACCTTATTAAATTATTTTCAAAAACACTCAAATAAACAGATACAAAATAATTATTACTTATATTACACTATTACACAACTCACTGATAACCTTCTTAACTTATTTTCAAAATACACTAGCAAATAAACAGATATGAAATAATTATTACTTATTACATTATTACACTTTTTTTTAAATGGGACCCTACATTTTTTTTTTCATTTTTCGATTGTCCATGAAGAATTGATTTCAAGGACCTATCCTATTTCTGATCTAAAGTTGTTAATTTGACTGGTACAGACATTTGAAAATCTTACTTTTTGAACTGAGTGACAGCTCTGTAAAATCAGTTGAAGGTACAGTAAAGTGACTTTCACGTATTTCATTTTTAAAAATCGATTGCTATTTTAATTGCGATTGCAATCATATCAGTATCACTTAAACGGATGTATCTCTAATAGTAGCGTGAATATTGCCATCAATTAATTGGATCATTTGAAATATGATTAGCGAATTAACGTGACTATGAATACCAAAAAAGTATTCGAATACTAAATTGTGAATAATTAATGAAAAAATATTCATAATACTCTAGTACTGTGAAATACTCCTCAAAAAAGTATTCGAAACCTGAAAAATATTCATAGGTCGCTTTTAAAGTAGCCTCAGGCAAGCCCTGTTTTGATAACAATCTTGTTTATGTGAAAACAAAACACATATAAAAGTGTAAAAAATGTGTAAAAAAATTCATGTGTTTACGTTAACGGTGGTGAATATGAAAGAGACTACACTGCCCTGATTATAAATAAAAATTAATTACAAAATGATATTTACTTGTGTTACGTTATCCTGACGGTTTAAACTAGTAACCCAAATTATGTAAATCAATTCAGTAATTTTCGAATATTCTAATCCTAAATTATCATTCCTACACTTTCGGATCGTTAGGGAATTTTAGACATTTAATGAATTTCATAAATTTCCGTGTAAATAAGTCCATTGAATCAAATTTGTAGATACATTTGTATGGAATTTAATTCTGACAGATTTACATAAATTAAATTTGAGCCCTTTACCCAAACCAGTATTACAGAAATTGATCAAATTCATGATGAGAAATTAATTACCCTCACTGGATTGTTTCGCATTCCTTTAAAAATGTAATCAATATGCAAAAAAAATATATTATACAAAGGAAATAACAAAAGAAAATGATATTCGTATTTCAGTTTAACAGCAATATGAGCTCTTTGAAGACAGTTTTCATTTAGATTCCTATAAATTTGTTCTTAAAAGCAACATTGGACATATTATTTTGGTTAATTTTAACGTGTATATTCTTCTGAACATGTTATTATGAAACTATTAAAAACGGAATCTGAAATAATTAAAATTAATTACGGTTAGTATTTTAAAGAACATTAGAAGATGTAAATTATATTATAGAAAAGAAATATATATATATATATATATATATATATATATATATATATATATATATATATATATATATATATATATATATATATATATATATATATATATATTAAAAAAAAAACTGGTAGACGTAGTGGACGACTAGTTAAAAAACAAACAGCTTATTTTTTATTAATGAGGATGCGGTCCAAATTTTATTGGGTTAATAAAGAATACTCTTTTCTACTTTGCCAAGCTTTCGAAAATATTTTATTTTCTTTCTCAAGACTACAAAAGAGGATAAAAAGGGTTCATAGTTACATGTAAAAAAATTATAAAAAAACATTTTTTTACCTTATGCCAGTAAGTTGGGGTTATAAGTTAAAACTAACATCACGTTACACATTAAAATTTCACTATGCAATGTTGACATCTACTTCATGTTATTTAATACATTTTAATTGCTGCATAATGACCAAGTTAATCGAATAATCAGTATGGGGATTCAACCCCATAGTGGATGTGCTCCACTACTCTAGTACATGTCAACTGATAATTGGTTCAAATGCAAATTACTCTACACCACAAGTATTTCATACCAACTCACCAAACAATCCAACCAAAATATAACTAAAAACCGCGGGCATTTTCAAAATCCTACAATTTATGAGAAATTTGAATTTAATCAAATTTTTCCTTCAGACAGGTGTGCTTGAACTCGGTGGCGTCCAGTCACGTGGCTAGAAAATCTCCTATATTGTCACTAAGTTATCTAGTTCCTGAGAATACTCCCCCCGAATAGAAACAACCCTCTATCTGATTTAGTTTGTGAATTTGAAATGTAAACTTGGCCAGTTTTTTTCCCCTTAGGATCGGTGCTACGGTCTTCGAATCGAACGTACTGTAAAGGACCACCCCCATTGATTGTCACAGGATTAATTCCCAGCAATACGTTGAAACCAAGACTGAAGCAACGAACCGAAATGGAAAAAAAGTCCGTAACTTTATTTATTTAACTAAAAGGTGAAGCCTTCGTTGTTGGAAATAAATCA
The DNA here is from genome assembly GCA_029963845.1 of Rhamnusium bicolor. Lineage (NCBI taxonomy): Eukaryota > Metazoa > Arthropoda > Insecta > Coleoptera > Cerambycidae > Rhamnusium > Rhamnusium bicolor. Next base: position 74,584 of record JANEYF010002980.1, on the reverse strand, counting down.
AAAGGTGTATTCAACCCCCTATATTTGTCACTGGGTCTTTTTTGCCCTTGCTTACTCCCCTCAACGTGTCTTTCCCTTTTGTTTTCTTTCAAACACAGAAACACAATATATTACACTTCCTCTTCCCTCTGTGTCTAGTTAAAGGAATGTAAAATAGAATTTTCTTCCTCATTTTGTTGTTCGTTAGGTTAGTTTTCTCTGAACTCGGTATCACGGCTTCCTAACTAAACGTCCTGTTGGAATTACACCCCCCAATGATTGTCACAAGGTTAATTTCCAACATCACGTCGAGTGGTAAGGACAGCAACACCGGATTCAGCGAAACCTATCCATATTTTTTATTCAGTTTTTAATTGATAAATTGAGTTAAGACCAAGAAGAGAAATATACTATACTTTTTTCTGTGGAAACAGTTCCGAAGAAGTATCACAATTGCCTATAAGAGGCAAGGTTGGATTACAGTAGGAATTCCACCCTGAGTAGTGAATTGTCACTGATCCTCCACTAAGAGTAACACTCCACTGCACCACCCTAAGTTAACAAAAATTAAAAAATGTTTTAAATTTATTAGTAAATTGTCAAAATTAAATGATTAACCATTTTTTTGTTCTCCCTCCCCTATTCGTTTCATCATTGTGGAACCCAAGTCTCCAGACAGGAGTACAGTCAAGGATGATCCCCTTTTTTTATGTCACTGAGTTCATCCCAGACAACAAACCTATACATACATATATATATATATATATATATATATATATATATATATATATATATATATATATATATATATATATATATATATTATATATATATCCACTATATAATTTCAATTATTCTGTTCTCTGAAGCCATTAATGTTTATTACATTAAAGTTTACAAGTTTGGTTACTTTGGATTCTTTAAATGTGCTGGCTACCCTGATGAAGCGATGCAAGCAGAAACACGTGTCGGTAGATATTTTAAAGTTTAAAGTGAGTGTCAACTGGTGAGTACCTTGTGTTTTATTTATTTTTGGTTTTACTAGACAGAATAGTTGAAATTAAAAATAACATTATTGAGTCAGTTGTACTGAACATAATGTGCATATTATCTTTTTTGTAATCCAAGTTTCAGCGTTTTGACAAATAGCCGGGAAAATAACTGTTTAAAAAGATATATGTTATACTTATCTGTGATAAGATTTGTAAAAGTTAGTAAATAATAATTAACAAAAAATTTTCAGTTAATATTATTTTTCATTCCACTCTATTATATATCTGTGATTTGTTTTTCCTTGGAAAATAATAAAGATTACAATAATCGTATTTCTGTACAGAAAAAGACTAATTATATTATTTAATATATCTTCGTATTCTAAATGATTATCATCAAAATATTTATGTACAAAAAATGTTTGTGTAAAAATCAACTTAAAGGCTTGGCATGGTTATTTTTAATGGATATGTCCACTTTTTATGAAAATATTTAAAATCTCTGACAGGAACGTGAATTTTACTGATTATATTTTCTGATAAATATATATGTACGTTTTTATAAATATATAGATTAACCTTCGTCATCCTGAAGTGACATTTGATGAACATATAAATTACACCATATGAGTTAAAATACATTATAGTATAATTTTTATTTCGTTCAACTCGGAAGCCTATTACAATTTTATTCCCAACTGAAAGTTTTTTTAAGGCGATAAGATAATCTGCCTTTATTTATTTGTTTTAATTTCATGTTTTTTAATTTGATATTTAACTGTGCTGATTAAATTAATTTTTTTACCTTATTGAATTTTTGAAAAAAACGTTGCTTAAAGTAACAATTATTAATTATTTATAACAATATAGGTACATACATAAGTGCATACATAAATACGTTTATAAATACATACATCAATTTTTAACAGACCAACATAATAATGCTCCTTCGAATTCTTATACGCCATTCCTATCAATTTCGCAATTAATTGCCAAAGTTATTCAGTTTAATTCAAATATTATAAAATATAGGGCCCCTATGGGTTCCACAATTAGCCTCCTTTTATCCGATATATTCATGGATAATAATCTTGAGGAAACTATATTGAATTCTCTAATATCAAGAAAACATATCATATTCTGGTACAGGTACGTTGACGACTAGGCCTGTGCGATTCGGGAAATATTGAATCGATTTTCGATACGCAAAAAATATCGATTCGAATCGATTAATTGAATCGTTTATCATAAATTGAATCTAATGGTGAATCGATTCGCAAATCGAATCGAATTGCGAATGATTTGGAGTCAAGTCGAAGTTACGATTCGAATCATAATTTGAATATATAGGTTAGGTACTTATATTGATAATTTAATTTTTTTTGTTATTAATAACACGTAGTTTATGGCAATTTTGTTATTTCGTATAAAAGCTATAGGCAAATAGCTCCGGCGGTATAATACAGAGCAATTATAACAAGCACCACAGAAATTAGACAACACCCGAATCCAAAGCTGAAGCTGCATGAGGGATGGAGAACTTATTTAGTCACACTAGCTAACACGTGCTTTAGAAAACTACTCCACCGAGCCGGTCATAAAACACATTTTCTGATTATAGTAATTTTTTTTTAATGAACAAGAAATAACATTCAACAGTAAAATAAAGTAATAACAATAACGCAACGCAATAGTTTACGTAACAAGACCGGAAGGTGATTATTTACTGGGCGAGCCCAGTAAGGACACTTTCCATGTGTTTTGCGTAAAATATTTTTTCTTCAACCGTTCTTGCTAGTCCCAAATAACTTTTTTAACTTAAAATCTTTTGCAAACAAAATTCATAAAATTCAATAGACAGATGTCAAACGTCGTTGTCTACAATATTTAATTATGTATCTACATATTGCTGTTAACCAAAAATGACATAAGGGATCGATAAACACTTTATCCTTTACCGGGCTTGACCAGTAAATACGTATTTTCCACTAAAAAAATTGACCAAAAACAGTTAACTTTCTAGATGGTTGCGGAAAAAATAAAGAACACAAAATATTACTCTACACTCTAAATACAAAAATTGGACAGCATATTCTTTGTTTATTGATATCATCACGAGCTGTTTAACATGCTCCGACTAGAGATGTGCGGGAGTCTTCTCTAATTCGATTTGATATTCTGATTCGATTCGAATCAATGTCCGATTAGAGTCGATATTCAGATTCGATTCGATATTTCGATTCGATTCGATTTGATTCGATATTTCTATTCAATTTTATTTCGAATCGGTGAATCAATTAAAAAAATCGATTCGAATCGATATATCGATTTTTGCCCAGGCCTATTGATGACATCCTAATATATTTTAAAGGAACAGAATATAATATAGAATAGAACAGAATTTTGTTCTGCTTCAGAATACGGTGTCCATCATATCAAAATATAATTTCATCATTATAATTATTGCAAAAATATTTGTGAAATCACCTAAACACTGAGGAGTTTGTGCGTGATTTTCATAGAGAATAGGCAGACGATTAAAAATACTCCTAAATTTTATCAATAACATACATAATAATATAACCTTTATATTAGAAATATAGAACAATAGTAAATCAACAAACTTTCTCGATTTAACTATAAAAAGACGAACAATGTCATTTTCCTATAACATTTACCGCAAATCAACTTTTACAGACACTATCCCTTTTAATTCCTATAATCCTCACCCACAAATTAGTCGTATATCAATATATGACACACCGACCTTTCAGCTTACCTTTAACCCAGACAGATTTAAAGAAGAACTAGACACAATAAAACTTATAGCACATAATAACGGGTACCCTCATAATGTAAACAACTAATCTATAAAAAGCAAAATAATTCCCTCTTTACTTTACCCACTATTAACGAAATACAAGATCAAATATGTATTTCATTACCATAATCCGGTTAACTATCTTATTCAATTAGCAACATCTTTTCACAATTTAATATTAAAACGCCATTTAGTTTTAACAAGAATTTCAGCAGATACCTCGTCAATTCAAAACTCAAATTTCTAAAAAAATGCGAAGTATATCAGTTAGATTGCCCAGAATGTAACGACTCATATGTAGGTTAAACAGGTGATCGTTCGTGGTATATAAATAACACATTACATAGAAAAACAACACCCCAATTTTTATAAACACCTAACGAAACAGATTTAAATAAATTTCTGTTATTAAACATGGTTCAGATAACCAAATAGAGTTAATAAAAATGACACTATAATAATTTACTATCTTGAGAAACCCTCTATATTTTTAGATATAACAACTACATGTACACATTATGAATTATATGGTTAGTTATAAATAAAGTGTCCCATCATTCCATTCAATTTATATTTAAATGAAAGTAGAACCTGTGTATAATTTTAAAAACAATTATAATACTGCACACTTCAGAAAACTCACATCGATTGAGAAATGGGATAACACTGATTTTTAAACCAATATAGATCAATCCTATATTAACTTTTTAATCAGGTTCCATGAAATATTAGACGTTACATTCCCAATACGTAAGGTTAAATGTAACAATAGCTATACCAAAAAACAAAGAAAAACAAAAAATGGATAAGCAATGACATAATTAACGAGGGTAAGTTTATTAGAGAAATGTTTAAGTTAACTTTAGAGAACTACTATACAATTTTAAAAAATAGTCACAAAAAAAATATATGTAATGCAAAGAAAACATATTACAATTTTGTTATGAATTCATCAACTAATAAAAGTAGTACAGCCTGGCAAATCATTAAAGATAATAATAGCACTACTGAAAGCAAACGCTTTCCTGATAAGTTTGTTAATGGGTCTGGAACTATTATAGATTCCAATAATGATGCAGTTCACGAATTTAATCGTTACTTCTTGGATTCAATAAAACATCTTACAGATAGTATGAATATAGATACTACGATACACCTGGACGAGCAGCATTCCAGTAATATGTTTCTAGCACCTATTGTGGCCGATGATGTAAGAAATATGTTGAAAAAACTAACTATAAAAGATTCTGCAGGTTCAGAAGGAATTCCGTGTTCGTTGCTTGCGCACATAATAGATTTTATTATTGATCCCCTTTGCAAATTAATAAATCTCTCTTTTATCGAAGGTTCTTATCCATCTTGCTTGAAAAATGCAATATTAATACCTATTCATAAAAAAAATTAAAAAGAATGTTATCAAACTATAGAACAAAATTTCGCTACTCTCTGCATTTTCCAGGCATTTTGAATATGCATATGCTAGTCAACTAAACGCATACCTTAATAAAAATGAACTTTTGTCAAGCAATCAATTTGGTTTTAGGGAAGGACACTCCACTCAAGATGCAATTATTTCACTTTACACATTCCTACTACAAAATATTGATAATAAGAAAAAGTGTGAATGTCTTTTTTTTATATGTCTAGAGCCTTTGATACGGTAAACCACGAGTTATTGCTTAATAAAATGTTTGATTATGGTATAAGAGGAGTACCTAATTCTTGAATTAGATCCTATCTGAGTAATAGAACGCAGAGGGTTACACTAAATGTAGGTGGCAAAGTGTATCAGTCAGATAATAAGTTGGTACCAACTGGAGTTCCTCAAGGTAGCACCTTGGGACCTCTTCTTTTTTTAATTTTCATAAATGATCTGCAAAGTCGTTTAGAAGTAACAGAGGACTTCCATGTTACACAATTTACCTATGATGTGGCAGTTGCTTCGATGGCAGATAATATACATGAGCTGTCAAACAAGGCTAACATGTGTACTTCGCTAATGACCAATTACTGCAGCAAATTCGGATTGAAACTTAATGGGACTAAAACGCAAATGTTGATGTTTACTAACAACACTCCTGATCTCAGTTTATTTGTAAAGATTGTTAACTCATCAATAAGAAATAGTCAGTCTACAAAATTGTTAAGAGTTAATTGTTGACAGTAAATTAAATTAGTTTGAACACATTGAAAACTTGACAAAAAAAATGTCTGCTAGATGCTACGTTGTCTGGCAACTTCGTTCTTGTGTTAGCCTAGCAGTACTTAAAATGTATTACTTTGCACATGTAAAGTCACTGTTTAATTATGGTATTCTCTGCTGGAGAAACTCTAGCAAAATCAATGATCTTTTTATTATGCAAAAAAAAAATTAGGACTATGCAGTTCAAAGATTCAACACATTCATGTAGAGAATTGTTTGTTGTACTTGGAATACTTACAGTGCCTGCATTATACATTTTATCATGTTGCCTGTTTGTCAAAACCAACATACCAAACCAACAATTTACCCAGTTCTCTGATCGTAATATACACTATAGCTTAAGACATACGAACAATATTTTGGTACCAAAACATAAACTCTCCGTTGTCAGTAATGGAGTCACGGTTATGCCCATTAAGATAATACAATCATCTTCCTCGTTGCCTTAAAGAAGTTACTAGCTTAAAATTGTTCAAAATAAAATTAAAAGAAATATTGCTACAAGAAAAGATTTATTCCTTGCAAGAATTTTTTGAGAAGACCTTTTGAGTTTGGTATATATAGTATTATGTTTGTATTTGTGTTTTTTTTTTTTATCTTTTATATATAACTATGTGTTTTATTAATCTGTTTTTCGTTGAACTTACACTTTATGTTGACTTGGTTATCAAATTATCTTTTGTTTGGTAGTTCTTTATATCTGTATATTGACGACTTTTATATACATGTAATGCATGTCTACTTAAATAAAGAATATGTTATTATTATTATTATTAATAGGACATGGGCATGGTAGCCGAGTGGGTAAAGCGCCTATAGCTATTCACTCCGTACCGAATATCAATGGTTTGAATCCATACCGGATTAAGTTAGACATTTTATTTGTAATTTGTTTCGGATTAAGATGAGAGAGAACTGTCGAGGCCCTAAATGTGGTTCGGACTCCATAATAAACTGTAGGGCCTCTTCTCTCTTCACTCAACACAAAATCATAGAATTTTCTGGGAGTTATTTCGGTGACTTGAGAGGCGGTTAAGAAAACATTTAAGAATGAAACTGGTTGTATAAATAACAAAATAAAGTGAAAATTAGACAAGTAATAAAAAGTGTTTGTAATTTTTTAAACTAAAATGGATTTTCACAAGGCAATTTCATCTTCAATCAACTATGGGAAATCATTAGAAATGCTGGCTCATAAGTCACTTTCTTATTTACAACCAAAAATGTGAAAAAATTTGTGAAATTTGTTTTATTCATTAACATTTTCTGTTTCAACGATTTTGTGCTCAGGCATCCACGATAATTTCACATGCTTCTTGCAGTTTATGGCCTAATTTTAATTAAACTTGAAGTACTAATTTATTTGATTAGCAGATCAAATAGCCACAAACCTGTGTTAATTTTATTAATTTATATTTTAAACGGGAAAACTTTTACATAATTTCAGATTGAAAACTGTAAAATATCAAAAGTTCTTCCATAGATCTATCAGCAAAAACAAAGTCGCTAGATCCCTTCATAGTAGAGATGGGCGCGTGACGTGATTTTCATCATGTCCCGTCATGTCACGACATGACACGATGCAAGCATGCGGCATGGATTTATTTTAATAGATTAAAATCGAGAGAAAAGTCAGTATCTCACAAGTATTCTTCTTTTTTATTAATCATCTCACATAATTATTACTGTAATAAAACATATTTTTGTTATTAAACTCCTGCCATGACATAATAAGAAGCACTAGAGAAGATTAACTATAAATGAGCCAATAATTATTAATATTATAATCCATTTCATCCAGCTGGCTGAAGGTAGAATTTATCTTATTTTATATCTGTTCAAATTTTGTGAGATAATCCCACTTTACTGAATGAAAATTCGAAATATGTCCAACATTTTTATATCTGTTATCTAGAATATAAGACGTTATGTTAGATTCAATAGTAGGTTTCTTGCTATATAAATCTTAAGTATATCTTATGTCACAGTATAACTGATAATTTGAACGATAACAGATAATTGACCGGTTTCGGTCATATACAGGGTGGTGCAATAGTGTGTCCAAAAACATTCACCGACACGTGTTTCTGCATTTTTGCTTCGTCAAGATGGCTTTTAGAAAGCTTCGAAAGTAACTACGAATCTTAGTAAATCCTAATATAATAAATATTAATGGCTTCAGAGAACAGAATAATTGAAATTATATAGTGGAAATTCCCCGTAGGGTTAATGTAATTTAAAATAAATTAGATATCCTATTCTTGATGAAAGCTTAAAATATGAAATGAAATGAAATATAATAACGCTAAAAATTTGTTTTGCTAATTATTATTTTTTTTACAAAATCTTATCACAAATAAGTGTGACATATATCTTTTTAAATAATTATTATCATCCAAGCGATTTGCCCAAACGTTGAAACTGGGATTATACAAAAGATAATATGCACATTATGTTCAGTACGACTGACTCAATAATATTATTTTTAATTCAAGATGGCCCTTAGCACGAAGCAAAAATGCAGGAACACGTTTCGGTGGATGTTTTAAAGTTTTGAGGTGATTATTCTCTAGTTTTACTGAACAGAGTAGTTAGAATTAAAAATAACATGATTGAGTCAGTCGTACTGAACATAATGTGTATATTATCTTTTTTTATAATCCAAGTTTCAGCGTTTTAGCAAATAACCGAGAAAATAATTGTTTAAAAAGATATATGTTCTACTTATCTGTGATAAGTTTTTGTAAAAGTTAATTAGCGAAGACAATTTTTAGCGTTATTATATTTTATTTCATTCCATATTTTAAACTTTTTACCAAGAAGAGGATACCTAATTTGTTTTAAATTAATAAAATTATATGAGTGTATCCTTATAGTTTCCAGTTATATATTTTTTGCTTACGTTTAAACTTGTGTATACTTAAATTATTATTATTTATTACCTAGTTGATAAAGTAGTGGCATTTTTCATTTTTAATAATATTTGCTTACTGCTTTATGCTCAGAATAAATTATTCCTATCTGCCACTAAAGATGTTACGAAATATGTCTGCTATTGTTGAAGAAAGGGATAACATCACAATATGCGACATTCCAATATTCACCTTGATAGGTATGTGTTTATGAATGGCGGTCATCCAGTTCTTGTAGGCACAATAATTTTGTTTTAAGAAGAACCATGCCACTTTTTACATATATTCGCGTGTATGCGTTGCTGTAGTCTATATAATTGCGTTTTATATACATGCACCGAGTATAATTTATATGTCATGGCAGTATATCCTATTTACACTTAAATTTGTAATTAATTAATGTTATTGTTTCAGGTGAGCCTAGATTCTAGATGATCAGCCAGTATCCATTAAAACATTAAGGTACGTCACACATTTTATGTTTGAAACATTTCCCAAATAAATATAGTTCACAGTTCACAGTAACCAGCTGCACATATTTTCCAAGTATTTTCTATTATATTTGTAGTGGTATTTTCTGTATTTGTAAGTTACAAAAATAATAATTACTTTCAGATCAATAAAAGCCTCAAATAACAGTACTTTTGTTTCATAGAAGTCATGAGGAATGTTATTATCAATGATGTTTGGCATATAATAGGAAATTACTTTAAAAGTGGGGTTTGAAATTGATTACTTGAGAAGTTACAATATTCCATCGTCATCTGTAATTACAATTACGCCCATGATGTCGATAATTAATACAAATTAAGTTGTATTTCATTTTCTTTCAAAATCTGATAACTGCAATTCTATGAAAACGGAAATTAGGTACGGATGAAATTGAGTCTCTTGATATTCCACAGTAGAATAAAACACAGTATTAGAATAATTGCTAAATCAAAATAAATGATAATAATTTTAGGGGGAGATAAGTGAATTAATAACAACGATGTATATAAATATCACCCCACAACCATAACTTAAAATACTTATATCACTTTAATTATTTGGTTTATACAACCACTTATAGCCAAGTTTTTAAACACTGAATTATTTATAGAAAGCCACTTTTTAAAATTGTTTAATAGTCATTTAAATCAATCAAAAATTATGAAAGTTTTATAGTATTTACAAAATATCCTTCAAACTAATCAAACCAATGTTGCCATAAAGTTCTCTCAAGCTACTACAAATTCCAGTTTATTTAATTATTTGACTTACACAACTACTTAAAATCAAATTTTTAAATAGTGAATTATATATACAATGCCACTTTTGATATTGCTTAATAGTCATTTAAACCAATCTAAAAGTATGGAAAATTTAAAAGTATATACAATATGTCTTTCAACCTAATCAAACTAACTAATTTTGCTAAATCGTTTTCTAAAGCTATTAAAAGCTCTAGGTTTGCTATTGATGATAGAAAATTAACGACAGTTGTATGTCTTGTCAAAATACAAAAAAAGAGTTTCTGAAAAATTTGTAATCAGGAGATATATGGTAATGATTTTAGAGGAGATACGTGAACTGATAAAAACGATGTATGTAAATATCACCTTACAACCATAACTTAAAATATATCACTTCAATTATTTGGTTTATACAATCACTTATAGCCAAGTTTTTAAACACTGAAATAATTACAGAAAACCACTTTTTAAAATTGTTTAATAGTCATTTAAATCGATGGAAAATTATGAAAATTGAATAGTATTTAAAAAATATCCTTTAAACTAATAAAACCGAAGTTGCTATAAAGTTTTCTAAAGCTACTACAAATTCCAGTTTATTTAATTTTTTTACACTGATGATAGAAATTTATAGACTATGTATCGATAGCAGAGGCATCTTGTCGAAATACTTACGAAAAAGTAATTTCCAAGAAATGTCTACGAGACGAAATTTTTATTTGCAATCAGATATGACCTTATTTTCGATTGTAAATAATTTTTTTCTTAAAATCAAAATTATGAATGAAAATCAAGATACTGTTTATGGGTCGCTGACTCTAGAGGACAATTTACTGAACAAAGCTTTTTTATAAATATATACTTTATAAAATAAAAACAGTAAAAATAATTACAATTATTTTTATTATACAATTACAAAAGCTATTAACACAGTGATTTTGAGTAAGCTAAGAGTAAATAATACTGTGAATTTATTACTAAATCATTTTGGTGACAGCTCGTCTCATAATTATAATTAAATCTTATGTAGATAAACGTCAAACTGTTTTTAATAAATTTATGGCTTTGGAACTGCGTAAAATTAGAGGATTTTTAGCATTAAATATTTTGTTTGCGTTTTTTCGGACAAATCCGGCATTTACGTTTGAAGAATTCCAGGTGCATATTATTGGATAACATCATCGTTACCAAAGTGATTGCTATGGACAATCGCATTATTATTGGTTCTTTAAATGTCAAGTAAAGTTTTTGTAAAAACAAATTTTGTAAATACGTGTTATTTATGACACAAGGACGAAAAATGCAGTTTTTTGTATGATTACGAAATTTGCCAGCCGAGTAAATGACACAAGAACATCTTCGTTCGTGTGTCATAAACTATTTTTAATTCGATTGCAAGAAGAAAATGATAAATTTGTATTTATTATATTTATTTTAAGTGAAAAAATCTGATCGTAATCGACTTTACGTCACTTTGACACAATCTAATAAGAATATCATGACAGCTTGTTTCAATTGTTCATGGTATCCATTATTTTGTTTATAATAATTGTTTACCGCCCAAAAAAGTACTTTATTTCATACTGTACGCAGATATTAAATATTTAATCTATGTTGTACGGCAAAGCCTTATTTACATTATTAATTTCAGTGCGTTATTACAGTATTAGAGCAGGTTAAAGATTGCTAGGCAACTTACCGGACTCTTTTATTATAAACAGAATAAAACGCAAAACGTAATTTTTTTTTTGATAAATTTAATTAAAACAAAATACTCCTTATCGTACGTTCTAGCAGATTTCGTGGAAATCAGTTTTGCCGTTGCTCCACAGATTTTAATAATAACATTTTATTATAAAGGTCACAATCTTGGTTAGCTTCCATTTTCGACATTTCAGATGACAAATTCAAATATAAAAATCAACAAATAAAATACGTATTGTCTGATCGTTATTTGTGGCATTATCTAAATGTTTCTTTTTTTTTTTGGGACTTACTACCACATCAATAATTCTTCGGTACCTAAAAAAATATAGTTAGTTACCCAGTATGTGAAAGATTTATTTTTCCAGTAACATACTGAGTAACTAACTCTACTTTTTAGATAACGAAGAATTATTCAAAATAAAATGCATAATATACCGTTCCTATGGAACAAAAGCAGGTAATGCGACTTTAATTAAATCGCGGAATAACGATTGCACAATATGATATAAAATGTGATAGGACTTTAGTTATATCGTGGAATATCAAGAACACAGTATGAAATAGAATGTTGTATGTTGCACATCCGTTAAGTGACTGGTACAGTTAGGTTAGGTTAGGTTTCTTGTGAGTGGTTCCCTGTGGACCCTCCACTGTGGTCTTCAGCAGGGCTATTGTGGTATATTGAATACACCTCATAAGTTCAGTCTCTTAACGAAAAGTGATAACTTTATTGGGTGAGAATGTGTCCAGATCCTCTGGCAGTAGTTGTCCTTTGCCAAATATTGGGAATCGGATCCTCTCCACAGCGGGACAGGTACATAGGATGTGGTCTGCCTTCTCATCATCTTCCAGGAATAGACGGCACTCGACGTTTTCCGCTAGGCCGAGTTAATGCAGATGGTAGTTTAGTCGGCAGTGCACGGTATATAGGCCTGTTGGAGTTTCCAGGTTTACCCTGTTTAATTCTAAAAGTTTCTTAGCTCTTGATTTTATAAACGCCTTCGAATGAACTAATCCTGGTAACTCTTGCCAATACTGGAGAGTTTTCCTTTCAGCCCAGGTTGAGTTAGCCATCTTAGCAGTACTTAAAGATATGCCAAGTATCGGTTCTAGTCTGATGATTCTTGATCCCGCTCCTTCTCAAAGTGGCCGGGTATCCAGACCAGAGTCACTTTATTGTTTTTGCTCAAATGATTTAGAGCCTTTTGACAATTCCATACCGTTTTGGAGTTACACCGGTATGAGCCAAGAGCTGATTCTTACAGTACTCGTTCAGAAATTCTAGAATCGGCTCCTGTGTCATCGCATCGTCCGTAATATTAGTACTGTTGCACATTACTTACCGGATTTGTAACGTAAATAACTATTCTCTACGACCTCTATGGAGAGTAATATTATCCTCCCTCAAATGCCGGTATAAAATGACACTTTCTCTCCCTAGGGAGGCAAAATAATAGTTTCCCTCCCTAGAGAGGAAAGTATTTTTTACCCGCATTTTTGACTATGTATTGTTATGGTGAAAAAATGTTGTAAATCATGATAAAAATTGACATGTTAATTATAATAATATTTCTAAAATGAGCTGTATTAAAATAATAAAACATTATAACCTTAGGATAACTATGGTATAGTTATCCTAAAATATCAATGTCTGCTAAAATGCCAAAAATTGTAAGGTATTATAATGTGTAATTTTAACCTTGTTTTAAACAATACAGCGCATTTTAGAAATATTAATATAATTAACATGTCCATTTTTATTATGACTTACAAATTTGGTCACCATAACAACCACCTTTGAAACTGGTATGTTAACGGCTTATTATTCAAATTACTATTAACACTGTCATAATGCCAATATACATTTAGGAAATATTATTTCTCCTTCACCTGTTTCTTATATTAGAGGTCATAAAAAAATTCCTTGGATGATTACTGTCGTCCGCTTCACATCGGACATTTAACTTCATCCGCGGAATAAAGTGTTACATTTTCCTCCATTGTTATACAAATAGCTATTGCGTCCTAGGACGAAAAGTACTTTTCGGTCGGGAAAAGTAGTCGCCTAACAACCACGACAAAAAAGGTGATATTTTCGTCGAGATATCCGAACCAATAAACGTCACTTTTCAATACAATCGAATAAAAATCATATTTCGTTACGTGTAAACAGTACTTTTTATATCAGAATAATATCTACAAGCGTATCTCACATAATATTATAACTCAACTTTTCAATAAACCTACAACTAGCTTTTAATATTTTAATCACCATATCCAAAATAAAGTCACGAAGCATTTTGTCAACTTAGGACGGAATAATAATACATACGCTATTAATAGCTTGGCTCGCTCTAATTAGTAAAATTAAGCTACTGAGTCCACAAAACTTTAATAAACCAAAACTTGTCTAATATGTTTTGACTGGTTATGTTCATATTTTATTTAGAGTGTGTAACGTGTTATTACGGCATCAACTATAGTTTTATTTTATTTAACGTTTATTTTCATCTTCAAGCATCTACTACTGATTTACACGAGATGAGATGCCAATTTAATTAGATTTCATTTACATAAAGATTTATTTTTAACACCAATATTACCTACCAAATACATAACTAACAGGCCTTGGTAACTTTAGTAAATATTGACGTTTTTCATTAAATACCTTATATAATGGTATTAATTTTGTAAATAGAACAAAACAATATATTCTTTAATATTTTCAATAAAAAGTCACTAAATAAGTGAATGGAATGCTTTGAATGGAACATTTAATATACTGAGTACACATTTTCATATTTTTTGAAATTGGAAAAAATATTGTCTAAAATTTTAATTTTTCTTGTGTTTCTATAACAATTTTCAATCATAGAAATATTTAAATTGCCTTAGTGTGCAGCAATTCCAAAATCGTTTTATTAATGTTACCCTAAAGGTAAATAAAATCATATATCTAACGTTTCTCAGTTTTCATGCAACACATTAGTCGGAAAAAGCCTGAATTAGACCTCAAAAGGACACTAAGAAACTAGTAAAAGGTTATCTGTGTTGTCTAAAGGAAACAACAATAAGGATAAGCAAGTTTCTATATAAAATTGAAAATGCACTGAAGGCCGACTTCTTTCAAAAGAAAGATTGCTCGATAAACTCAAAAAATATACATCTCGTCAGGAGTACAACAAACTAACGCAACAGGCCAACAAGAATACCTTAAGGAAATGCAATCAATGGTAATGAGAAAATTTCGTCCTTAGCAAGCAAATCAAGATGGAGAAATAAGAGATTAACTTAGACAACACCAGCAACTAACAATGTAAAAAATTTCAAGAATCAAAAGAAATTACCAACTATATTAAAACCATCATTAACAAAAAGGTAAATAAGACAAGACAAGGCAATCGTATTCGAAATCAGTTGTTCGCAACAAACCGTAGCAGAGTGGAGATAATTTATACATTTCAAAATTTAAATTAATAAAAAAGTATTTACAGTCAACGATGATACAGGAATAATTAACAGATCAACTATACACATCATTGAAAACGCAATATGTGCAAGTATTGATATTGATATGATAGATGATATTATTTCAAGATTTTGACAAAGAAATATGTAGAAAAGTATTTATAATATGCAGAAAAGTGCCTATATATTGTAGTATAATAAATTTTTAGTTTTATTTGATTGTATTTTGTTTCTTTCTGCCAAATTGAGGTTAACTTCAGGCGCCAGTTATGATAGAACCGGCCCTCTGTTGGAAACTAGCTTTGTTAGATGATTCCATCAATAAAGATATTAGCAACATATTTAAATTCAGAGACTATCACATTTGCTACATCTGATATTAAATCTCGGAACATATATGTTTGGTGAGCACTTAGTTCTGTGTAGGGTGAATCAGATTCGACAACTATACTGACAGTTGATAGTGTTGATACCTTGCTAAAAGTGTGGTATTTTATGAAAAATGAAAATGAATCAGTGAAGTGGATCAGATCATGCGTTCGTTGTTGAACCATATTTCAAATATGGTGATTCGGAATAGTTGCTGCGTAATCACACGCAGCAACTATTCCGCGCTAATTTCAACATTCGACGTGGTGGCGATGTTCCTAATCGAAACACAATTAAGTTGTGGACACATAAGATAAAATGGTAGTGATGCAAGAGCTAAATGATCGTGATAAAACACATCGTGCGGCGTTCTGTGAGACATTTCTAAACCTGTTAAACGATGAAATGGTTCTGTTAATTTCTGACGAAGCGCCTGTCTTACGATAACAGTGTTTTGTAGGACCCTCGCGGTAAACACAGGACCAGGTGTTTTTTTTTTAATGCAGAACTAGCTAGACAAATCTTCTTTATAATAGGCGCAATAATACTAGTATCACATCAAACCTGTTCAAGGTTATCTACCTGGTACCTTCCAAATGTGAAGGTCGTCTTGAATGCTGCCAAATCATTCGACAAAGAATAGATAGATATTCGAATTTCAGTAAAGGAATTTCTTCCACTGATGAAGCGTACCTCACTGGACATGGCATAAGAAATGTTGCTTATGGCATAACGAGATCATCTATACATGAGAAAATAAGAAAATCCTAATGCGTTCAAAGTGAAACAGTTTCAGCATTAATTCAAGATTAATATATGGATAGGAATTTTCAAAATATTCTTATAACGTCATTTCAATTTCCGAACCGTCTTTATGATAATTATTATCTAACTTTTATTCGAGACCATTTGCCAGAACTGTTGACAATATACCGTATGAATTGCTTCACGATATGTGGTTAATTGTGCACCATCACACTTTTGCACGTGCTATAAGAGAGAATCTGCTTGAACACTCTTACAAAAAATGTATAAGAGGAGAGAGGATGCTCCAATTCGTTGGCCATGTTTACCGAATATGAATTCCTGTGACTTTTCTTGGGGGACATTGAGACAAAAGTTTATTCGGTGAGAATAAACAACTCTGGAATAGAATTTAAGACGCCGACATAGTTAAAACTATGGGAGAAGAAAATACATTGCAACTTGTTCCATTTAATATTGTTGGTTTTTTTCGGATATTTAATTTTTCTGCTTAAACGAGATAGATATCAAAATTTTGCAAGCATTGAGAAATGTTACGAATAAATGTACCTTTCTGATAAAGTATATCAAGATAATTGGATGGCGCTTAAAAAAATTGGAGGTGAATTTGTGTGATGATGCTAGTATTTGGGACAAGTATCAATACTTAAAAGTAATGTTTATAATAAAGTATAATCTCACAAATTATTTTTACAATTTTAAAGTCCTCACTCCTAAGCCAAGCGACTTAGTATGTAGGTACGTTTGATTAAATTAAATTATTTTAACTCCAAAACAATAAGGTTGTTCTATGGAATAGCTATTCTGGAACACTCTGTATAGAATTATTTTTGCCACGCGCAGAATTTTCTTTTTGCATTTTTCCACATCATGGTGACTGGCATTCACCTCAGGGCTTTGATATTTCTCTAATGATACCCAAAAAGTAATTTGAAACCATAAAATCATTTCCAACATTTGTTTACGCCCAAACCCCCTCGCCAATATGTAAATTTTTTTCAAAAAAAAGGTTCAAATTTCTGGGCAACACACACATACAACCACATAATGTAATATGTCATAACATTGCTCTGTTTTTCTAAAACAATTGTACATTAGCCAAAAATAACATTACAAATTGTTTTAAGAATAAAGATCATCAATAGCATTGGACTTTAATATTTAAGGGGTCGATTACATTTCTGTATTTATACACTTCAAATTATACAAAAGGCATGTATTTTTATAATTCTATAATTATTTATGCTATACACGACTGTAAATCTGCTTAAATTCCTTGGGAAACAGCCGGAAAATGAACCTACAATAAAATATTTCCATCCTTAAAATGAGGTTTATGGGTAAAAGCGTACGTGAGGTCGCCTTCTATGCAGCATCAGTATAATAGCGGTCGACCCTCTTGAAATATTGTCACTACATTACTTCAAGGAAACTTCACCGTCTATTAATTTTTCACCTATAAAAGCATTTTCATCGTGAAATTGAAAAAGGTTGATTGCTGCTGAAACGTCTAATATTATTCTGAATTACTGTAATCAATATTTAGAATAATAAAACATTTGTAGGGTGAGGGTGAATAATGTACCTAAATGTAATGGAATTGAAAAAACTTCATCCAATTTACAAAGGATTGTATTTGCAAAAATCACTTTTATAATAAAGTATTTAATTTCCGTATAAGCTTTAATCTGATTTTAAACTATAGTATTTAGCAGAAACTTAAAATATTATTTTTTTTGTGCACTTAATTTAATCTATCAACAAAAAAGTATATTAAGCCGAGATACAATACTAGCGTAGTTGGTTACTATTTGATAGATGGGGCAATATTTTTCACAAAATAAGTCAATCAGAACAATTTATTTTTAAATCATCTCCATGCTCACACGCCCGGATCCAGCCAGATGTCCACGGCACGATACGCCGTGCCTTAGCAATTAAAGGGCTGGACGGGGTTGGAGCAAATTTGACAACTGACATTTACACTAAAAACATTAACACCTACCCTAATTTAAAAGTATGCAATTAATACGTTTGTTTAAAACTTATGCTCAAGTTAAGAAAATAACAAAATAGCAATCAATATGATTAATAAAAAATGGTTAATTGTTAAAAATTTTGAAGAAATAGGAAACAAACAGAGAAGAAAGAAGAGAAAGAGGGTTAATTTGGAATTTTGGTTGGGTTGGCCTACAAGGGTTGTCTAAAAATAGGCAACGACTGGTATGGTCATCTAATGTTTTTTTCTAAAGGGTGCGTTATACTCTTTAATTCGTGTTTAATAACGGACTATTTGAATGTTGATATTTTTTTAAAATTTCTGTGAAATATTTTTAATGTAGTCCGTTTTGGGCACAATGTCATTACAACACTCATGTATAGATGTAGGAATTTTGGGCGACATGCCAGAGATGGATTTATTATCCAATATCATATTACGAAAGGCATGCGATATAATAATAAAATAAATGGTAATATTTACTTACATATTAAACTTATTATTGCATGTAAAACCCGCACCCATAAGGGACCGTATAACGCCGAAAAATGTAGGGAAGGCCAAATAACCTTGGCATCAGCGATTACCTGGACTTTATATTTGATTACCTGCTCGTTCCTCGTTCTGTTAGTCTGCAGACGGTTACAGTGGAGAAGTATTGTATATACGTCTTGTATAAAGATGTTGTTTTATTTCTTTTATTTTTGTAAATACGTAGTTTATGTTGACTTTTTTTTAATTTCTTTTATTACTTAAGTATAGTTATTACGTAGTTCCTATTGAGTGCAATGAGGTAGTGGACTTTTAATAATTGCGAGGCAACTCGCGTCTGCAGAAAGAGTACAATCATAGATTCGCAATCACCCCGATTTGTTGTTAGATGGTGTGCACCTAACTTGTAAAGTGTGCGATGTAGGGCTTTCCTATACACGTAAAACCACTGTAAGTAAACATGTTGCGTCGAAAAAAATACCGGGCTTTAATTGGGGGAACAAACAGAAATTTAAACATGGACTTGTTGAAGTTTGTGGTGGAATGCAACATTCCATGGACGCAATTAGACAACCCACTGTTTCGAAAATTTATAGAAAACTATGTAGGGGATGGTATCCGAGAGTGCAACTTCCTACCTCATCTGCACTAAGAAAAGTGTTTTTATCCCAAGTATCTGGTCATATTATTTACCAGATTTGCCCTGAACTTGAGAACAAGTACATTTGGGTCAGTGTATATGAGACAAGCAACGCATATAGGTCGAGGTCGAAAGTTGGCAACGTATTTGTTGGATCGTTGGAGGATCTACATGCCACAAAGGGACATTTGATTAGACTCTAAAGTTTCAGACAGCACAAATGCAGATAGTGTTTCTATTGTTATGAATAGCTTAAAATTATTAAGGGGACAATTATGACACAAATATTTATTATTTATAACAGTCGCGCAGCGTACATGAAAGCGGTTGGATGAATGCTTCAACAGGAATTCAACCGTTGTCATGTAACTTGCCTAGCAATCGCACATTTGTAATCTATATCATTAAAAAAGCTACTAAATCTGCTAGTGTTAGTGTCACATCCAACAAACTTTCAGCCCTCCTCAAACAATCATGGAATTATTTTATATTTGCACATTCTTGCTCCCTTCAATACTCTTCAAACAAACCACAAAGAAGTACTAGGTAAGATATTGTTTCATAAATGGAAAATTTTGTGACGAAAAAATCTGTATACCGCGAGTGCGCCTTATTTACGGCATGTCCCCCGAAATTCCTATATCTACACATATATATCTCTGATAGAGGTGTATCTGCTCGAATTTAATATGAAACGGATATATGTATTTTTCAGGACTGAAAGTTTCTTTAGTATATTGTGGCCGACTTCTACATACACATTTATATTAATTTTTTATTTGTCCTATTCAGTTTACTACTGTTTGCCTGAGTATAAATACACTATTGGACAAAGCGTAAACCTTTCAGGCAGTTTGATTGATATTATTTGAAAATGTTGAACGTATGTCCAAATGCACCCCCAGTACTTGACGCTTCCTTTGCTTGAATTTGAACCCCCTTTTCGAAATGTTTTGAAAAACAGTATCGCCTCCGTCTTCCCGGAGTAGTATCCTAATTCTTCATCCTACAAATATTTATCATTAAAGAAGAGCAACATCTTTCATTAAAATTCAAACGAGTATTAAAAGCAACTCGCTCAAGACGGTGACATCACAATCCACCAATTCTTTTGGGCCCTTCCAATTATCTCTTTTACCATGAAATTAATATCATCCGGCCACCATCCGAAATTCATTACAATTCGCCACGGATTAATCTGCTTACTGTTTGTGAAAAGCATATGATTTTTACGAAAATTATTTTTTAGGCACTGGTATCCCTAATTTGTATAGAGGGTGATTCATAAGTAATAGTACAACACTTAACTGTAGATAGTAGGAGTCAAAATATTAAGATTTAGCCAATAACGCCTTAATGAAATGTTGATAAGTAAAAATATACAGGGTGTTAGAGTTAAAATTATTTTTTTTATTTTCCTTTGTAATTTAATCAATTTTTAACATTTTATTATGAAAATTGGTGGGTGGGGGTTATTTGTGGTGGGAAATCATAAAACACCTTCAACTTTGGTCTAGCTCCTAGAGGGCGCTACGTACGCTACCTTTAATGTGTTAAATGGGCCGTAACTTTTTCACCCGTACATTTACTGCAGATTTCGCATAAACCTTTAAGTCTTTTATCATTTCTTAATAAAAAAGGTATACTTGTTTCAAGTCTCTAAGTACAACAGGATTTGACAAAAGTGCAAATCAAGAGTTGCATGCAAATTCATTATACAATTTGAAAAATTATTTTGGCGGCAAAATTCCACACTCTTTAGTTGGTAAATACTATTTTCTGTGCAGCTAGTACCATGTGGTAATTGGTTGTATAACGTTTAACAATTCTTCAAAATTTCAGACATTAAAACAAAAAAAATAATAATGCACTTTTAACGAGTAAGTAAGTAATTTAATTCAAAATGGTGAACTATGTATAAATCACAACTAATAAGAACTCAAACAATAATAAGAAAAACTTAAAAATGAATACTACAATAAATGTTCAACATGACCACCATTAACTTCAATACATTTTCTTAAACGTTTATTTAGAGATTGTCTAACTTTAAATAACGATTCTCTGTTCTCCCTAATAGATTCCACAGCTTCACAAATTTTTCCCCATAATTCTTCCCGATTATTTATGTTATTATTGTATACTAAATGCTTACAGTAGCCCCAAAAGTAAAAATCCAAAGGATTTAGGTCAGGACTACGAGGTGGCCAAGGAAATTCACTTCCTCGACCGATTCAATGATGTGGATAGTGCATATTTAGATAATTACGTACTTCTACCGAATAATGTGCTGGGGTCCCATCCTGCATGTACCACATATTGTTTCTTAAATTTAATGGAACATCATATAAGAGTTCAGGAAGAATGTTTTCTAAAAAGTCCAGATAGGATTCACCATTTAAATTTGGTGGAAACTGAATCGGCACTAGTACGCAATCTCCAATGATAGCACACCACACATTTATTCTAAATTCGTGCTGGAAGTGGTTTTCTTTGGATAAATGGGGATTCTCAAGTTCCCACGAATGACTATTTCTCCAATTAAATACTCCACGCCTGGTGAAAGTGGCCTCATCCGTAAATAATATTCGTTTCATAAACATAGGGTCGTCATTTTGCTTGTTACGTAAAAATAATGAAAACTGCGACCTTTGTGGAAGATCACGAGGTAACAAATTTTGCACTGGAGTAAAGTGATATGGTTTCAGTTTTTCTTTCTTTAACAATCTATGAATTGATGATTGACTTAAACCAGTTGCTGCCGATAACCGCCGCGTACTTACTTGCGGATTTTCTGCCACACGAACTAAAACATCTTCTTGTTGATCCACAGATATTCTTTTTGGACAACCAGCAATATCACGTTTTGGGTGAAATGCACCTGTTTCTTCCACATGATCAGAAAGGTTTTTAAATAACCTATGATCAGGCTGCCTTCTGTTTGGATACAGTTCTAAATACCTTCGAGCTGCAGCACAGCCACAAAAATTTACTTGCGCGTATACACAAACCATGTCTCTCATTTCAGAATTCGAAAATAATGTATGGCGAGGCATTTTTTATAAAACAATTTTAGAAATAATTAAAAAAACACAACACTTAACTAAATAAAACTCTACGCAACAACTAATTATTGTTTGAAAGATTGATTGTTTGACAGGTACTTTTTGTTTGTATGCCTACTTGATAAATATGCTTCTTTATTCACTGTGATAATGCTGTGTCACAACGCCTACTTTTAAAAATTATTATTTCAAAAGGCTATTAAAAAATTTGCATGCAACTCTTGATTTGCACTTTTCTCAAATCCTGTTGTACTTAGAGACTTGAAATAAGTATACCTTTTTTTATTAAGAAATGATAAAGGACCTAAAGGTTTATGAGAAATCTGCAGTAAATGTACGGGTGAAAAAGTTACGGCCCTTTTAACACATTAAAGGTAGCGTACGTAGCGCCCTCTAGCAGCTAGACCAAAGTTGAAGGTGTTTTATGGATTTCCCACCACAAATAACCCCCACCCACCAATTTTCATAATAGAATGTTAAAAATTGATTAAATTACAAAGGAAAATAAAAAAAATAATTTTAACTCTAACACCCTGTATCTTTTTACTTATCAACATTTCATTAAGGCGTTATTGGCTAAATTTTAATATTTTGACTCCTACTATCTACAGTTAAGTGTTGTACTATTACTTATGAATCACCCTGTAGAGATCTTTAACGAGCTCATATCGTAGATACACAAAACTTACAGTTTATATTCCTTTAGAAAGATAGTAATACGAACATGTTTGTTTTTCCATTATACCTCATCAACTTGATCTGAACCGGATGTGAAATGGAAGGATAAACGACAGCCCCACATACCATCGAGCCGCCCTGAAACAAGTTTAAATTAGTTTATACAGCTTTATGATTAATAAAATTGTTCATATTTTCGCAAAAATAAACTTTAAATCGGTCTACGCGTATAGTTGAAAAAGTTGCAGGTTTTTGAATTCGGGCCAAATCTTGAAGTTCAGTTGTTGAATACCTTCTTTATTTTAACGTGTTGGTTACACTTTTTTTGGTACAAAACAGGAAATAATAGGCAACGCCTGAAGTGGGTTGAAGCCTTTGATGTGAAGATAACACTGACGTAGTTTTCCACGAAACACCAAACACCATATACTGCACTTGACGCTCGTTTCGCCAGCCAAGTTGGCATCATCTAGAAATGATTAAAACTAACTTTATGCTAACAATGTAGGTATTGTATTTATACCTAAACTATTGTCACAGCTTGGTGAATCGCGACCCACTAGCCAATAGAGCAGGCTATTTGGAATTGGCCCTCTGCCACTATTTATACTACTTTTACACTTTGTGATTTCCAAGCTTTCAAATGCATCCAGCTGTCTAGTATTTACTACATTCCTAATTAATTTCAAATTGCTAATATATTTTTATGTTTGTTCTCAAATGCATGTTGGGCTACACTAGACTTATCTGTTCTATCATATTTGAGATGAGCTATATGCTCTTTGAATCTAGTATGAATTGTTTGTCTAGTTTATCCTACATACCTTTGATTACAGTCTCTACAGTTAATTTCATAAATCCCCGACTTTTCATTTGTTTCAATTTTTTCTTATGGATTGCCTAAAAGTTGTTGTACTTTATTTCCCAATGAATGAACCACTGTCATACATATATCTTTAAAAAACTTACCAATACCGCGGGTGAATCAAGGATCGAATGGAATCGATACAAATTTCGGATTTTCTCTTTCATTTTGAAAGGTCGAGGAATTTCGAAGTGTCTCGTTAAATGTATGTTTCCTAATTATTTT
Source organism: Rhamnusium bicolor (assembly GCA_029963845.1). NCBI lineage: Eukaryota > Metazoa > Arthropoda > Insecta > Coleoptera > Cerambycidae > Rhamnusium > Rhamnusium bicolor. The sequence goes on along the minus strand of JANEYF010002980.1, from coordinate 50,169 downwards.
ATCAATTAAACTTACAGATATATCCACTAATCGCAGCTATATACTTAATCAATGTCTTTTCTTTTTAAACCTCTCCTTAATGAGCGAGAATAGGCGAAGAACTAGAAAATTAGAACTCGCCATTTTGTGTTGAGTACAGTGATGAGAGTTCTTAGGAATATAAGAGTACTGGTATATTTTCTGTATATATCAAATTCCAACTTATTTTCACTATTTCTCATTATTAATACATCTAAAAATGGTAGTCGTCCAGAGTTTTCAATTTCATATGTGAATCTAACTTACGCCAAATGACTTTTTAATTTAGAAACAAAGTTGTTAATATCAGCGATTTTTGTATCAAACACTGCAAAAATATCATCCACATACCTAAGCCAAGCCCTGTTCATGAAGAAACTGGCAATAAATGGTGACAAAGTTACCCATTGCTGTTTCTCCATGTTGTTCGAAGAAATTATCATTGAATCGAATTATTTCATGCAATGTTTAGTAAGGTGAAGATATTCTTTTACTACATCTTGACTGAGCTTGTTTGATTCGAGTAACCAAGGTATGTAGTCTCGGAACACTTGGAAACAATGAACAAACGTCAAAGGAGATCTTGCAATTGAATATTTTTCACCTTATTAATGAAATCATTGGAATTAATCACAAAGAAACTTGGTGATGCAATAGATGAACTTTCCAACTCCTCTGTTAACCATTTTGATAAATGGTAAGTCCAATCCAATTTCTGAAACAATATGACGTACCGACTTTCCTGGTTTATGTATCTTAGGTAAGCAGTACAATCTAGGTATATTTGGATTAGATGCATGTAACCTCCTATTTAAAGCTGGAGTAATAAGATTGTTGTAGGATTTAAGTACATTTCTTACTTAAGTAAGCATTTTTGGTAATGGATTTCTAGAAAGTTTTTTATAAGGACCATTACTAATCAGGTTGTCTAGCCTTTCATAATAGTTCTCTTTATCTAAAATAACAACCGTATTGCCTCTATCAGCTTTTAAGTAAAAGCAACCGTTTTGAATAGCGCGTCCAGTGCAGTATTTGGTGTTTTGGTGTTTCTTGGAACTACGTCAGTGTTAATAGGTAAGGCATAGAACACATATCTGTGAAATTTTACACACAAATTAAGAAACAGTTACGAAAACTTAAATTTTATTTCTGGTCATATGTTCCAGAACTACACGTTTAAATAAATATTTTAGCAAGTTTACCGTGAAGAAATTCTCAGTAATTCTATAAATAAATATATAAAAATTAATTTACTGCATGCATGCATGTGACGCATTAATTGAAATAGACAACTGCCACTGCCTGTTTATGAGTCTTACTAACTTTATTCAGAAACTATATTTCATACAGAAATAGTAGGCCAATCGTTAGGAAATTTAAATCTGAAATAAATTCCAGAATCCTGAAAAAAATTGTTATCATTCTATTATAGTTCATAATGATATGTTCAGATTTTCTAATCTATTCACGGTAATCTTGAAAAGAACAGTTAATACCAAGGTTTTTCTAGTTTGTCCTTTTTGTTAGCTCTCTAGTAAAAAAACATAATCACCAACGTTAACTGAATTATGTAAAACATTCTGTACTGAGAAATGAATAACTTGTTAAATGAAAAAATTTTGCAGTGTTAAACTTTTTGGCGTTATCAGTTGGATTACTACTAAAATAATAATTTAACACCATCCTGATATTAAAATAAAATCAAATACAAAAACTTTAAAGATAAACTATATTGTTTGCTCACTCTTTTAGGGGTCCAAACGTTTCTTAAAATTTTAATTTCAAGATTTTGAAATCAAGTGCTTTGGGATTTTGTTAACATATTATGTTGCCACTATTTTATTGTTAAATCAATGCCGAGTGCAATTTTGGCATAGAAAACTTTGAAAAACTTTGTAGTGTTTTTGCATTGTATTTAAATATCAGCTCTAACACAAAGAATTATCAAGAATTTTATTCAAATATAGCACTCCAGGTAACTTTAATATGCATTTTGTAAATAATTTACCACGAACATATGCTGTTAATATCCAGGAAGTTTAAACTTTTTAGACATTAATAGAAAAAATATCAACAATAGCTTAGAGTTTAACATTTATCGTAGACCTACTTGCATAGATACAGTAATTAATAATAAATAAAGCTGCAAATCGTTTCTGTGTATCATGGTCATAGAGTACAGATGTACTTACTGTCGCCGGCATTCACCTTGACCGCGAAACTCTTTCTCCAGTCCAGTCTATTATTAGCTTTCGAGTTGTGTACACGTTAAGTGACTTGGACGTATTACATAATATTTTTGTGTTTTTATTTTATTTGTTGTACTGTATTGTTGATAGTAATTTAATAATAAAGCATGGCAGACGTATGCAGGGGTAGAAACCGGCCATTTGCTGACAAAGTGAGTAAATTCATAGGTGAATTTCCGGATTTATTCTATGATGGTGCTAAAATAATTTTAAAGTGTGCGAGAAAGATTTGATGTGCTGGTATAAGCGTGATTGTGGACGTAAATAGTGTACACCATAAAAATAAAAGAAATGGCTTGCCTTCAACAACACAGTTTATGTTTAATTTACTATTAATGCTGATTGCTTGTGATATTCCGCTGCACATACTCGATAAACAACCATTTCGAGAGTTCTGGAATAAATACAATACCCAGTTATACCAACTGTACACGTAGATATGGTAAATAAGATGAAATGTGAATTAAAAAAATACATGGCCGTGGTTATCTGTTGATGAGACAACAGATTGTAAAAAAAAATCTATTTTAAATGTTATAGTACATGTAATGGACCCTCTTAAACCGACAGTTCCACTGATACTAGCTAGCAAAAGACTAAGTCAGTGTACTAACGAAACAGTTACCAGGGTGGTTCTGGAGACGTTAGAAAAATTTGACTGTCAAGAAGTCAAGTGTTGATGTTTGTGACTGATGGCGCCGTGACAATGCGCTTGGCAGGCCATTCTTTACAAGATCAAGGTTGTACGTTTATACATGTTACGTGTAAAATGCATGCTTTACATCTTGTGGCAGAAGCTATTCGAAAAGATTTTCCAGAGGTGGATGCATTAATAGCAAGAATAAAAGAAAATGTTTCTTAAATCTCCTAAACGTCTCCGTGCATTTCATAGCAAGTGTCCCAGTATTCCTGAACCACCATAGCCGATTCTTATACGTTGGGGAACATGGTTGCAGGCAGCTTTTTATTATGCTGAATATTTCCAACAAATAAAAGCTGTAATACTACAATTCAATCCAGATGAGGCTGCAGCTATTAAGGAAAGCCAGACAAAATTCGAAGATATTTTCGTTGGAACAGCTTTAAAAATATTGCGAAGAACTATAAACCATTACATGAAAGCATACAAAAATTAGAAAACAGTGCGTTGTCGTTAGCGGTCTATGCATTCTACTCTACATCTTAGGTGACCTACAACCTAGAAATTCGCAGTGGTTAAACACTTTCCATACCCAATCCAAAATAGTTTTCATTGCGATTACAAGTAGTGATAATACTTACATTATTTCTTCTTTCCCTCTCATTTTTTTTTTTTTAATTGTTTTTTATTATTCAACCTTTTTTTTCCCTGTGGGGGGGCCTTGGTTTTTGTTGTGGTTGCCCCGAATATCTTATATATATCTGGGATTTCTTAATATAAAAAAAAAATCTTCTCCATTACTTCTCCTTTAAGAGGGTTTATGTCGCCTGTCCCACGGACTTTTGACAGCCCTAATATACTAACAATCTTCTCATCTTAAAATCTTAAAAAAAAAAAAATACGTAAGATTTTGGCATAATAACCTATCAGATAAGTAAATAATTATAATGGGATTACATTTTATATAATGGTATATAATAATAGATAAAACTAAAAAGTTTCAAAAAACAGGAGTATATGAGTTAAAATGTAGTGACTGCGATGCTATATACATTGGACAAAATGGACGAAATGTAAAAAAACGATTCGAGAAACACAAGAAATCCATTGTAAACAATATATATAGTACGGTATGTAACACATTGCATAGAAAAGAGTCATTATATAGATTTAAATAATGTTAAATTATTCCATTCGGAAAAGAAAGGAAAGAAACTTAATTTATTAACACAATTAGAAATAAGTAAGGCTGTTAAAAATAATAAAAAATTTAATGAATGAATAGCAAATTTTTACCGGTCACTATATTTTAGACAAAATAATTTGGATTTAAAGAACAAAGAAATGTCGAACTTATAAAAGCATATTTTACAATAGTTTTATTATAATAGATACCAGATATGGTTATATAAGCAATTAACACAAATTTTACTATTCAGTATTCCCTATACTCTTGACAAAGGCCTAAAAAGCCGAAACACGTGTAGAGTTTCTAATAAAAAAATTTTGAAACATTAAAAAGCAAATTTCCTTTATATATTTAAAAAATATATATTTATGTATTTATAAAAATATCCCTAGACTTTTTTTGTGACTGTATGATGAACCAGCTGTTCGAAGTATTAACTCCGATCTTGATATAAGTGGCAGTTTTTCTGTTACTAATGGATTAATTGTCAACAAAACAAAGGCACAGGTAATCTTGTTCGATGATTAGGACCTCATTATTAATAACCCTTTGTTTAACAATTCAGTACAGATCCAGTCCATAATTGTAGGAATTTTACAAAATACAAATCACATGTATCAGATTCAGTTCTATTTATAAGGAAATTTTGATCATGTATCTTGGGTATTTACAGATTCAAGTTAGTTCAAGCTTCATGGGCGTTTTTAAATACAGATAAGCCATCTGTATATGAAGTAAACTACATCAAAATGCCTGTTTACCTACCGGGTGTCAACGAAATCATGTATTAACCCCTATTTTTTTAAAAATTGAAATTAAATTTTCAAATTTAAAATTCACGTATTTTGACGAACATATATATATCAATACCACTTCCGACGTCACCGGAAGTGTCATCAATTTTGAATTTTTATGGAACAGTATATTTTAATACATTCTTATTATGCCTGAAATTTTCTATATAATAAATCAATGTTTTTTTACATTGCCCTCAAATATGGCGGACTTATTTAAATTTTTTATGTAATTCAAAATTAATAATTGAAACACTTTGTATGATGAAAATTTTCCAAGTAGGTATTGGATATCATAATATGGTTCATTTTTGATATTTGGGTGTAATATGAAGCGAATATTACTTCCACACCCCCTCAAAGTGAGGATTATGTATTCGTGAAAAAATTTTGAAAATTTTTATTGCATTTCTGGACGAATCTCGTCGAATTATGACGATACACAAAATTTTCTGTCTGTGTGTCTGTGTTCGTGATAACAGCTACAGTTTTTGAGATAAGGCTTTCAAATTTGGCACACACATTCTAGAGGTCAAGGAAGAGATTGAGTTCGCTGATGAGCAAAATCGATCTAAAAAAAATCTAAGTGATATTCCACCAATGTGACTTTTTTGAAACGTCAAAATGTGACTTTTTTGAAACGTCAAAAATTACTTTAATTATAAACTCCACCACACGTCGAATTTTACTACGGTGAGGAAGTTCTGATCCCCAAGTAATTGGCAGCGACTGTTTCATTATAATGAAATTATTTAAAAAAATTCAAAATAACTTTTTCCTGACCTTAGGGCGACAATCACTAATTTTTTTCAAATAGTGTCCCCTATTTTTTCTTCCCTATAAGTATAGTCATAATTTAAGATAATTTGTGTAAGTATAACGGATTTCGTTATAAGTGCAAATTGTGGCGAATTTAAAACTTTTATTCTCGTATGAAAAATATTAATCTTAGGGTCGGTTTTTCCATCTCCCATTAAACTGACAAATAAGTTTCACTATTATAAATAATTTTTGATGTTGATACAAACTTTATTCAAGGGAATTGTTTACCAAATAAATTTAACAGCAGATGGAAAGAAGATGGTCGATAGTTTCCTTGGATACAATTGTATCAATAATTGTTATCCATTTAAAAATTCTAAATTGATGACATTTCCTGTGAAGTGGTATTGATAACATATGTTCGTCAAAATAAGCCCATTTACTTTTCATACGTGGGTTTTAAATTTCAAAATTTTATTTTCATTTAAAAAAAGTGGAGGGCTGATACATATTCTCGTTGACACCCAATATATGATAAACTCATTAAAGGTACTAACATCCATTCACGGGAAACACACCATCGAAAACTAACTCAGTAAACATTTTCAATATGACATCAGGGTAGCTTCCACCCCTTTAATATGTTGGATTAAAGTTAAATATTTCTTTAAAGCCAATAAAGATCGAATGTAAAACCAACTTTTTGTGTGTAATTATCAGCTATAATTATTTTACTGAAATACGTTGTTATAATAATAATTTAATGTTATAATTTCTAAGGGGTTGTATAAGCAACTCTGTTGGATTCCACCAGCCGTCGTTACATTTACATAATCATTGTTATATTTTTGTAAATTACTAAATAAATCCCTTGAAATTATTTCCGTATACAAGAAATTCGCAACCAAAATTGTCCATGGTGAATTAAAATTTTAATAACATGGTTCAGATAAGATATAATGTTTTCCCTAAGACTAAATAAGCTCCTTAATGAGTAACCCTACAAATTGTTTTTCTCCTGCCACTGAGTACTAAATGATATAAAACACACTTTAAATCCGTTTTTATTCTGTTAAAATAACTGAACTAAAATATAAATCGTATTTCGTATAAACTGCGTAATCTGTTTTAAAGAGTAAATTGATTTTTCTCTTCCTTGTTTTATCTCTGATTCCATGAAAAGTTTCTTTACCAGAAAATTTTCAGTCGGCCTATTCTATTCACTCAAAGTTTTCTCCATTGTTTTCCACTTGAGGTTCTCATGAAAGTCTGCTCGTTCAGCACTGAATTTTCACTTAGTTGGCGATTTCTCGGTAGTCGCTTGTTTCTTTCCAATTAAGTGGGTAAGGGATAAGTATTAGACTTCAAATTTTTTTGCATAATAAATCTTACAGACGTTTTCGTTGAAAGTTGCCCATAAAGTTGTTGTTCAATTTGCAATTAAGGATTTTTTTTATATTTTAACAAAAGATAAATGTAAAAGGGATACAAATTTAATTGCAGTAAATTTTGTAATGTTATTGTAATTTTAGTGCATACGGATACAAAATATTAAACTAAAGCAGATTAAACGCTGTATTTCAAAAAAAAAATCTATTTCATTCTTGGGCTTACTACCACATGCTTGGGAAAATGGATATAGAGTAAACTGTGATTCGGCAAAAATTTTAACGAAATAAGCAGACAACAAAAAAGGAAAAATTAAGAAATCGGCAGTAATATTATTGAATGAAGAAATATGTTTATCCCATTGTTCTGTAGATTTTGGTACAACGTGTTTACCAATGTTCAAAGATGAATTGAACATTAAACAAAATTAATATTGTATAATTTTCAAATATCAACAGTTCTATGTAGGTATCTATGTCAGGTTTGACAGAATGATTATGTAATACCCAATAATTATTATTTTTTTTTTTCAACAAATACATAAATACGAAGCAATAATATGTCACATTTTTCATAATACCTATCTATGGATATTATATAAACAATTATATATCTTTTCACGCTTCACGTATTCAAAAAAAAAATGAAAATAAAGATAAATACATAACTTTGCAGACTCGTTCTCGAAACGTTCGGGAAATACATTTTTTTTTTGTCTTATATTAGTTGCTAACAAAAAAACATAATCTGACTGATCTTTTGAGGTAAAGTCATATATGTAGAGGTTTATTTTTCCATTATCATACTGTGTAACGAACTGTATTTTTTAGATAACCAAGAAAGAAAAAGGAAAATTTAAAGAATGCCACAATTAACGTTTAGAAAATATTTGTCAAAAAATGTTTAAGATAAATGGTACTATACAGAGTGTGTCACTTTTCACTAGCAGGACTTCAACAGGTCTCATCATTTTAAGAACAATTATTTTTCCTATAAATAGGTGCTGTAGAATTTCTTAAAACATTTGCAAAATATCAATTCAACGATAGTTTTGTGTTAAATAGATTCATAGATACTCGCCTATCTTCGCCACTGGAAATAATAGACGATAATTTTCAGTACCGAATTTTTTGCTCTCAAATACCAAGTCTGCAAAATGTCAAGAATTTATTTTGATCGGTTATTTTGTAATTAAATAAAACGTTTGTTATTTTTAAATTCAACGCCCTGTATCTCAGAAATGAAACGTTCTATTACCCATATTTATATTTTATTCTTAAAATGTGGCCTTTTAGCGACTGTTAAAGTCCTACTAATAGATACACCTTATATAGCGCTGAATTCCGAAAAAGTTTATTTTATCTCTTTACAAATACAATAGTAGGTGTGAGTCATTTACGTCTAAATCAGAAGTAAGGAATTATTGTAAAACATAATGACTTACTCTTAATTGGTACCCTTATCCATCTAAGTGATTAAAAGCCACATTTTTTTTCAAGTATTATTTGATTTAGTAATGTTCAATTATTGTTTCACTGTTCTTATATTCGAAATCTCTGTGACAGATTTACGAGTATAACCTCCGTGTTTAAATTTTTTCCTAGCAGAAAAATGAAACCAGAAAAATGGAGCGAGCCACCCTCTAATCACTCACTAAATTTTTCTTTTCTACCTACCACATGAATAATTCTTGGTTATCTAAAAAACACAGTAGCATACTGGGTAACTAACTATGTTGTTTAGTTAACCAAGAATTATTCATGTGGTAGTAAGCCCTAAGGAAGAAAAAGAAAAATTTATTATAAGAAGTCGATAGACAAGCAAACATACATACGTACATACATACGAACACTGACATTTGAATTTAGGGGTTAGGTTAGGTTAGGTTAGGTTTGTTGTGAGTGGGTCTCAGTAGACCCTCCATTGTGGCCATCAGCAGGCCTATTGTGGCTCACGCCCAATTATATTTCACCCAATAAGTTCAGTCTCTTAATGAAACTGATAACTTTATTGGGTGAGAATGTGTCCAGATCCTCTTGCAGCAGTTGCCCTTTGCCAAATATTTAGAATCGGATCCTCTCCACAGCGGGACAGGTGCATGAGATGTGGTCTGCCTTCTCATCATCCTCCAGGCATAGTCGGCACTCGACGTTCTCCACTAGGCCGAGTTTATGCAGATGATAGTTTAGTCGGCAGTGCCCGGTATATGTATAGGCCTGTTAGAGTTTTCAGGTTTATCCTGTTTAACTCCAAAAGTTTCTTAGCTCTCGATTTCAAAGGGTATTTTATAAACGCCTTCGAATGAACTAATCCTGGTAACTCTTGCCAATACTGGAGAGTTTGCCTTTCAGCCCAGGTTGAGATAGCCATCTTGGCAGTACTTGAGTTGAATTTAGGGGCTTCAATGGGATTTCAGTGCAAATAATTCTTTTTCATACGCACTTTTTTTTCAATTAAAATATATTTGTTTTACTTAGTCAATAACGGTAACTTGATAATTAATTTTTAAAAAAATATTAAATTAATAAGCAAATAATAATAAAAACTATCTGGAACATTATATATAAAAATATGCCTAACGGAAGCAAAAGAGGAGTTAATTCAATTTCCTCTAAAAACTGCAATACTTTTATTGCTAATGTAGGCAGTAATCTAATAAAGCAGGTATCTCAGTCAAATTATGGATTACACGAAAAATGTTCCGTGATTTTAGTCTTCTTTAATTTGAATTGGAAATCAGAAGTGGAAACTGTATTAAAATCTTTTAAAGAATCTGCATCTACGAATGTTTATGTGTATTTATTTAATTTTATTTACAAATCTGAGATATAGACAGGCTGATGGCCAATAAATAGGTTAATAAATAGTAATAATAACAGTAAAATAGAGCAAATACACAAACTTACTATTTTATAGCAATATCTCAAATTTAAAATTGCCACAATCTATAGTAAATTTATTAAAAATAAAGCAGAATTTTTCTTTTGATTTGTCAGTTGTTTTTCTGCATATCCAGACACCCTGGGAAAGTAATATTATTTCCATTTCAATTATTCTCCTTGCTCAAAAATAAAACCAGCAAATCAAGTAAGACACCTGTACCATCTCGTGCAAAATGAATGTCGCTAATGACAAAGTAATTTTGGTCTCATTGAAAAATTAAGAAAACTACTTCTGACTAGATGGTTTATAAAATTTATAAAGATAGCCTAGTTTTTCAAGCCACATAATGGCGGAGGCTTTCCTTTATTTATTAGATAGGACCATAAATCCATATTTTTAACTTGACTTTGATGTTATAAAACAAAAAATACCTTATACCCAAAATTAGGTAAACCTCTAAATGTATTTATTTAACATGTACCTATTAATCTAATATTTAAATTATTAGTTATTTTTAATTATTAAATATTTTTAAATTCCCAAACATTATTGTTAAAATATCAACTTAAAATATTACTTTTCCTGTTTCTTGTTCCTTTTGACACAGGGGAATTAATAACATTCCAGTAATATCCCAATAAGATAACATTTTTCACACTTTTCTTTCAAATTTAATATGAATAAAGATTTAGATCAAATTCTGTGAAATATGTAGTTACTTGAACGTGTAATTTATGTCATCAGTCCATTTAAACAGATTAATTTTCTTGAAATGAAGTAGGTATAACAACTAACAGTTAGATGACATGTAACATCATTTGAGAATGGTAATGTGGAATACTCAATTGAGTAACACAGCCGTCTCAATGGAATGACAGCTACCAACTAACATTACATCGCATCTCCGTGACCAGATACATTCCCAGATCAATTAGGGGAATTAGGTAATGTAATATGTCCTGACATGCTAGTAGGTACAGTGAGCCATCCTTCCTAAGGGGGAATTGCATACCTGTACTGAATAGTTGAATAACCAACCAATCGCTATTAACTGATGGAAAGAGAAGTGTCTAACGGATATACCAATCCATGTTGTATTTTATCTGCATGATTCGAACATCGAATTTGTATAGATGTCTGTATGTAGAAGAAATACTGTACAATCGTATATTAAAATCTAGTATAAAAAAATTAAATCGGGACTACCATTCGATACATATTCATTTACAGGGTGTTTCGAAAAACATCCATAACATTTTTTTGGCAAAATATAAGTCGGAATTTAAAAGAAAACAGTTTTTCTAAGAATTTTCAAAAATTAGTTAGGATATTGAATTTTAGCACATGTTAGTATCGTATAAGTAGGCGTTTTTACAAATAAACAGATTTTTTTACTTCCACCAGTGGCGTGTATAGGATCAACATCTATAATGTTTATAGCAAAATATGATAGAAAGAAAGGAAAGAAAGAAAGAAAATATTTATTGTGTATCACAGGTTCATACAATAATATATGTACAATGTAAATATAAAAAAGTACAAACAAGTCACAAAAGGTGTTAGGTACAGTAAGAACTGATATTAAAACCTAAACCCTAATATATTAAATACATATAGAATTATTAAATCATTAAATTAAATTAAAAATACATCAAATCTTAAAAAAAATTATACAAATTATTATTAGATCAAAAGAACAAAAAAGATACAAAAAAATTAGAAGAGGTTCAGATTGATTCTGGTGTTATTGTCTTTAATGAGATTTTCTACATTTTGTTTAAAAATTGTATAAGATTTTTGAAATAGATCAACTGGCACTGTTTTTTTATTCAGTTAAAATTTCGCGGATGTCTTTTGAAACATCCTGTAAGTATAATAATTTACCTTAAAAAGAAACTGCATCATAAACATAAACTTAGTATTATGTTTGTTATCTACGAAATAATTGTAGATTGTATCAGGCAGGTAAAATATACAATGCGATTAACTTTAAAACTGTGATAATTAAAAAATAAAAACTCAATTGTGTTTGCTGTGATAACAGTTGTAATAAGACGTTTATTTCTTATAAGGGTGTGTCTTGAACCAATCTTATGACTTGATATTAGCCCATTATGGAGTTATCGGCACCAGGCTAGACAAACATCTCTTTTAGGAGGCTTAAGATCGTGATTTCTGATGTGACTTCCAGATTATTTGGTCAAAAAAGTAATCCTAAATTAATGTATTTGGAGGCATTAGAACTGCGTTACCTCTCTGAATTGATGATATACTAGTTTACCAAACATCTCCTTTGTCTCTATAAGGCACATGATTCTGAGATGTACAGCCACTAACGCTGTGGGATGAGAGCAGTGGCTGTAATTAATTAACTTACATGGCTCTTAAACGGTTTGGAGGTCACGTAACTCTTTAATACCTGTGAAAGGGACTCATGTATATTTCTAGCTTTAACAAGCAGCACAATTTAAAAATTGAAAATTGTGGACCCTCATTTAGTTCTTTGTATTAATCGAAATTAAACTGATGTTTCTCACGTGCCTGTATGTAATGTCGTAATGTCTTAAGTACTGAACAAATTATATTTCGATCTAGTCTTTTCATATATAACACTTGTGGTAGAACTGCTTTGTGTGTAATCGTATACGCGCACAATTTTTAAAAAATTCAGTGATTTCACTTACCTAATTTCTAACCGGGGGATAACTATTCAGAACACTTCTTTGTGTCGCGGGTGTCATACCAAATTAATCAACTAAAAAAAAAGTGACATAATACAAATATTAAAGTGGGAAACTCAAGTAAGTAAAGAACTTCGAAAAATGAATAGAATTATAGTTTACCAATGTTATACTGCAAGGCAAAATAATTTCACTCAGCAAAAAATTGAGACTCTGAAATTTGTCAGGTGCTGTACCTAAGTCTCTAAATTTAAAAACTAAAAGTACGAAAGATATTTTGCTCAGTACCTAAATATATATAAACTTTTTTTTGATTACATAACAGCAAATGCCAAAATATCAGATTTGCGTTTAAAAATAAAATTAAAATTGTACCCAATATAAGATTGTTGAAATTTTTTATCAGCAACTAGGGTGAAAACTATGAGGTGGTTTTTAACCATATTTTACTCACAATTTCAGGTCTCTACAAAAACAGCAAATACTAAACTAACAAATTTGCTTTTGAATGTAAAATTTAAATTGATAAAATTGATGAAATTTATAATCAGCAACGAGGATGAAAACTGTAAATTGGTATGTTTTAACCACAGTACTAATCATGAATTGAGGATTTTTATAAAAATGTAAGCCATCATTAAAAATGTACCCTGCTAACACTGATGATAGTTTCTAATCAGCAATAGGGTAAAAACTGTGAGGTAGTATAAGTTTAAACCACGTACTAAGCACGATTTCGTGACTTTAGTATAAATCTCAACCAACATTAAAAACGTATCCCGATGAAGCTGATGATGTTTTTCGACAACTCGAATGAAAACTGTGAGGTGGTATAAGTTTAACCATATACTTATTATAATTTCGCGACCATAATATATATTTTATTTAATTTTAAAACTTATTCCGAAGTTTTTAATCAGCAAGTAGGGTGAAAAACGTGGGGTAGTATAAGTTTTACTCACATAGTACTCACGTTCTTAAAACGTTTATAAAGATGATAATTATGAAAAATTTCAACCATATACTAGTCCATGAAAACAAGACGTTTATATAAGTTTCAGCTAACATTAAAAATATATCAAACAAAACTGACGACTTTAATCAACAACTAATGTAAATAATAGTAGATACGTTTTCACTCGCAAACAATAAAATACTTGGTCGATGTCTCAACCAAGTACCATAGGGGTGTCCAAAAATATCATATGGGAAAAATTTAAAAATAACAAAAATAGTGACAATCGTCTTTCTCTTAAATTAAATCCGCATACTAAATATGATTAACGTGCATATACTGTACAATATCTCAAACAAGCGACCCCAAATGCGTTCTATTTAGAAAAGACTAGAGCGAAATATAATAAATTGAACAAACGACTTACCTGAAGAAAGCTCGTACCATATTATATGAGTGTTGTCTTTTCCAAATACAAAAACACACCCTCCCAAAAAACAACCCCATCAAAAAAGGATCCAAAATGCACATACCGTGTTCTGAATAGTTATACTCCGATTAGAGGTAAGCGAAATTAGTGATTACTTCAAAAATTGTGCGCGTATACACAAATCAGTGCTATTACAAGTGTTCTATTTGGAAAATACTATGGTCATATAATATGGTACAAACTTACTTCAAGTAAGTCATTTGTTCCATTTATATATATTGGTATCTTTTCTGTTAATTCTATATTCTCCAGGTGTCTTATGTAAGAAAATTAATAGTTCCAATTATTATCATTTCGTTTTAGGAAATAAGCATGCGAATTACGTATTTATAAACGTTTCTACTCGCACATTGGGCGTGCACGCACTTTTAGAATACCGAATTATGCCTAAAATATAGAACTTTACTGGTGTGTTAGCTACAGCATATTGCAGTGATGAATATCCTCGTAACATATCTCGCTTTAGTTAAACTTCATGAGACACTCGAGATTTAGATGCTTGTCACACAAAATAGATCATTGTGCTAAATTGTACATCTGGGTGTTCGTTATTAAGGAAACCATACATAAAATGAAGAAGGCCTGAGAGTAATTTTAAAATGTCCAAATGAGAGATACTTTAATTCAGGGATTAAACACATACTTTAATCCTCAATAGTAAATAAGAAATATTAAATTATTTTCTTACTTGCAATAAAACGTATAAGTATCATCAAAATCTGAATTTATGAATGTTAATGTTAATATTGTAAAATATCTGTCATTCTCACATGGACAATTAATTTTTCCTCATTTATTAAATTACATCATTATTATTAATTTATTAACAAAATTTTGTCAAGCATAGATACTTGATCAGTACTGACACATTAGAACCACTTTAAATAAATTTGTTAAAAAATAAACTAAAGAATATGAATTCATTAATAATATTTCTACGACCTATACAGAAAGTAATATTTTCCTCCCTTTCCTTCCCTAGGGAAGAAAGTATTTTCTACCCACATTTTTAACTATTATCATAGTTACTTTGAAGTCTCAATATCTGTTTAAATGTCAAAATAAACGTCAAAATTAAGGCAAATAATTTCATTGTAAGATGTTATAATGTATTATTAATTTTAAATAATACAGCCCATTTTGGAATTATAATTATAAATTTTTATTATGATTTACAATATTTATGTTAATTAAAACCTTCTATTTTTTTATAAAAATAATGGTGCCACGACAATTTGATTTGTTGACTTAATTAATTGTTGTCACCATAACAACCACCTTTGAAACTGATATTTTAATATTCCACAGCTTACTTATTGATCAAGTTACTATTAAGACTGTCATAATGCCAATACATATTTAAGAAATGTTATTTTCCTTTCACCTGGTTTTTATATTAGAGGTCTTAGAAAAAACAGTATGTATAACATGGGAGGAAAGAGGAAAGTGTCATTTCATCTCTACGCGTAGGGTAATAAACTTCACCCACGGGATGAAATGTTACACTTTCCTCCCCTGTTATACAAATAGCTATTTACAACAATGTTAGAAGAACTTTTGCGATTCATTACCACGTTTCCAGTTTCGCTGGCAGTTTATTAATGCCCAAAATTTAAGTGGTAGTGCTAAACTCACTTATTTAATAGTTTATTTATAAGGAACATAATTATGCAGTTATTATGAGGATTTCAGTATATAAATATAACGTTTTACTATTCATCTATGTAGAGAAAGAATTGACTACGTAAAAAAAATCGAGTTCCAAATTATGATGCAAATAGACGTTTTGAGATCAGAAAATAGAAACATTATCCGAATTGGCATGCCATCTCTGTGTCTGTGTGTTGCTGGTCATTGTTGTGCTATCATTTTCTCAAATACGTTTCAACACAAGAATCTGAAACATTACATATAATATCTAGGAGGCCCAAGGAGGAACTGAATAGCAGTGAAATTGGTGCATCAGGGAGAGCACCTCTCAAGGGGGCCCAAAAAAATTGCGTTAAATCAAAACATTTTTCAAATAAGAATTGTTCAGAATTAGGAATTGTATCAAAAAGAACTCTTGAAAATTTCTCTACAGATTAACCGTTATTACAAAAAAACGGTCGAAAATTAATTGTGCGAGTCTGTATAGCCAGTATTTTTTTCATAATATATAATCTGAAATGAGTGAGAAATAAATTATTCTATTTATTTTATTTGTTTTGGTTGTCTCGTATCTCTCGTGTTCCTCGTTTATCTCGTTTGTTTTGTTTGTTTAGTTTGTCTCATTTGTCTCGATTGTCCCGTTTGTTCCATTTGCTTTGTTTATCTCGTTGATATAGTATGTCTTATTTATCTAATTAATTGCATTTATATTATTGATCGCATTTATCCCATTTATCTCGTTCTCGATCTCGTTTATTTTGTTTATTTTATTTATCTCATTTATCTTATTTATCGTATTTATTTTATTTCTCATTTATCTCATTTACTTTATTTATCTTATTTTTCTTACATATCCTATTTGTCTTATTTTTCTTACTTACCTTATTTATCTTATTTATCTTACTTATTTTGTTCATTTCAATTATTTTGTGTAAATAAAGAAATTAAATGAAAATAATAATTTTAATTGAAATAATATATTTCCTTCATGTCAAATTGATTATAATAAGAAAGCACTGTCGAAGAGTACTTAGACAGATTTTTTATAAATGGCGTAAAGAAATATAGTAATCATATTTCTTTACTGCCAGATTTAACTAAATATATTTGCTCTAAATTTTTTTGAATAATTATCCCCTGGGTAATAATAATATACATCATCAATGACATTACATTCAATATAAAATTAATTGATTTTCTTAAATTATTATTTAAAACATCGTCACAATGTTTTAATAAAAATAAGTATAAATATAATATGAGTTCATATTATAGTTAATCTATGAAAATCATATACCATGTTTATATCTGCAATTAGGACATTAATATTATTAAAGTTCGCGAGTAAATAGTACATGACGTAAAACCAGGGGCTGACGCAGGACACCGTACAAACTTACACAAATAAAGAATATGATAAATGATATAGGTATTACCTTTTAATTGCCGATTTTGTAGTGTCCAAAAGAACATGAGCAATAAATGTTTCACTGAACACATAACACTGCACACTAGTAGTTTCTAGAGTTCCAGTAAATTAGCAGCATCTGTTCTAGATGTTTAAGAGTTAACTTTTGACGCATGGTGCTCAAAATACATATACAGTATAAAAAATTCTTTAAGATCGAATATATATGTATGTTAAATATGTGAAGCACAAACTGACAAAACCAAAAAGTCCTTATAACTCATGAATGAATGTAGATATCGAAAAAATAAGTGAAAAAACACCCCCTCAAACCGCCCGTCGACTTTGGCAACATAATATTCTGTGCAAAAATCTCAGTTTCTTTGGACGAAAATCAAAAAAAATTTGGAAAAAATTCTTTAAAAGATCAAATAGATTTTTGTTGGCTTGCCACAGGCGCTTTAATTGCTAGTTACGCCTCTGCTATAATGACATTTTATTGGTTCCTTGTTAAGGGCTACTCAGCGGTATATGTTTTTAAGTGTGCTGCAGATGCATTCATATAGGAAGCTGCATCGATTACATAGAGTAGCACACGTCCTTTACTGTTCTCCAAGTCGACGTTCCATATTCCTTTTTTTAGAACGAAAAGTAACAAGCACAATTTTGACGTTAAAATTGTGTTTTGCAAACACATCTATTTTTCACCAAGTCTAATACTTATGTACGATACAACATACACATAAACATAAACATAAACATAGACATAGACATAAACATAAACATAAACATAGACATAAACATAAACATAAACGTAAACGTAAGCGTAAATGTAAACAAACATAAACATCACAAATTAGACAACCTACGAATCCAAAGCCAAAGCTGCACGGGCGAAGGTTACACTTATGAAAAAATGCCCACGCACAACCATTCCCACCGACATTGCCAGTGCCAGTGGCGGGATTCGAACATACAGGACGATGGAGCGATTATCTAGTTACACTTACAATCGCGTGATCTAGACAACTACTCCACCGAGCAGGTGCGGACCTGGAATGTACTATTTACTCGCGTACTTTAAATATTATATATATATATATATATATATATATATATATATATATATATATATATATATATATATATATATATATATATATATATATATATATATATTGTTGTGATAATAAGGATTGTTGTATTGTTGTATTTTTATTTATAATTTGTAAAACTTTTGAATTGTTTTATTAAACTGTTGTAAAATTTGAAAATTTTGTGATTTATTAAAATTTATGAAAATTGGCGCCTTGATTTTTAATTTGTATTTGTTTTATTTATTACCCTTGTATACCCAAACTAGCTCAGATTTTATTTTACAAGTTTTTACTTACTGTTTTATTTTCTTTTGCTCTTACTCAGGATGCAGGTTCAATATGGTTCTATCTATAGTATAATTTCAAATTTAAATACACAAAATCAGTACACATCCATACACAAAAAAAAAACTAAACACTTTCAGAAAATAACAAGGAGTTGTTTTAATTTAATAATTTTTAAAAATTTTAACAAATAAATTTACTATAATAGCTTAATTTACCCAACCAAATGTTAAATCTCGAGATTTTACCTTACTTTGTTTTCTATCCTTGCAGTTGGCCAAACTGTGTCGTTTCTTAATTCTGTATCAGCTGTATTCCACGTTCCAAGTTCAGATAATATGGCCGCTCTAATTTTCTACTGTACTGGTGTAGTGTATTTACTTTTTTTTTTGTGATTTATCCCCAGCTGGATTTTTTTTATAACAGGTAAGTACTTACAAAATTTTCCACTGTTTCTTTATTTTTCTGTCTTGAATTCTTATTTTAAAACCTTTTATTTACAACACTTTACTTCTAACCTTGATTTTCTTAATATTTCTTCTATTTTTATTTCATTCGATCTCAAAATTTTTAAAACTTTTTTCAACCTCCAATTTTTTTATCAATAACAACCAACTATCAATTTTTCTTTTCTTGCGTACTTTAATTTTGTATATAGTAAAATCACCAAATTTCAAAAATGACTACTTGTGACAAATTATTTTTTTATGTCAAATATTTTTAATTTTGAAAATAAAAACTTTTATACTACCTCTTTGTTGCCTTTTAATACAATATTCTTTTCTTGATACTTTCCTGAGCATTTTCTATAAATTAGCATGTGTTATGTTCAGTATAAAAGTTTTTTATCTTTCACATCTCATTTTAAAATTTTTCTTAACGAGTGCCCTATCATTTTAAACAAACTCCTTTTTATATAACTAGAACTTATTAACTATTCATAACAAATCTTTTCATATCTAGATTAACATATCTTTTCTCAAAAACTAATATTTTTGTTTCTACATTTTTGTATGCTGTCGAAATTGGTTTCACCCCTTTTACCACACTTTAACACGGTGTCTTAAGCTACCCCCACTCACACACAGAAGCACTGAGTGTCTTCTTTGTCCTAATGGCATGTCTTTGCACATCGATGGATCTTATGTTTAATTTTGGATGAAATTATGGTTCAACTATGCTGTCACACATACAAAAATCAAGAAATGTTTATGTTTCAACCCCAATATTGGAGAAATTATTATGGCATTCATCTAAACATATTACTGCACCCCTGTTTGGTAAGTTTTATTTCAGTTTATATTCACTTTTACAGACCATGCACTTTTTATGTTTCGTTATGAAAGTTTTAAGATAATTTACAATATTTTCCCCTGTTTGTTGAATGTTGCTTTCTTAACTTTTATCTAAAGTTCAATTACATTGACTCTATACTAGATTTTTCATAAATTTCCCCTTTTTAAAAGTTTATACTATAACAATTGTCTCTTTTTATAGGTGAAATCTTTCCCCTGAAATTATGCAACTTTTAATACTACTAAAGTGGATTGAAGTGAAATTTTTATATGGGACTACATTGGTGACACCTTTTCGATGGCAGGAAATACACAATAGGTCTCTCGTCAGCTCTGCCAGTGAAGATCCAGGACTTCGACTTGACACCTTTTTCTTGCCTTTTTTTATTTGTTTTTCATTAATTTTTATGGCCAATTTGGCTTTGCAAATACCTTATAACTAACTACATTTTTGATATGAACAATAAATACTTAATTCTACTACACATATGTTAAAAACTAAATTAAAATTATTTTCTGAAAATGTTCATTCATAAATGTATGCATAATACTGTATTCATCAAACCTTTTATTTTTACTGCACGTTTGCACTCTATTTTGTCCCTCTATTTATCTGCATTTTATTATTCTAATGAAAACAATTAAAAACCTTTTAAAA
This sequence comes from Rhamnusium bicolor, assembly GCA_029963845.1. NCBI lineage: Eukaryota > Metazoa > Arthropoda > Insecta > Coleoptera > Cerambycidae > Rhamnusium > Rhamnusium bicolor. Next base: position 29,726 of record JANEYF010002980.1, on the reverse strand, counting down.
TAATTTATAATATTGCTACATGTGATAATATATATATATATATATATATATATATATATATATATATATATATATATATATATATATATATATATATATATATATATATATATATATATATATATATATATATATATATATATATATATATATATATATATATATATATTATATATATATATATATATATATATATATATATATATATATATATATATATATATATATATATATATATATGTATATATATTTATATGTATATATAATTTTTTTTTGATTTAAGTGTTATATTACTGTGGTCGGATTAGCAAATCATAAGTAATATATTTATAGTGACAGTTGTAATCTAAATATTACTATTTAACCTGTAAATATAGACATTTAAAGCAGCTGTCTATGTAGTAAGTAATTGTATGTTGTCTTTTGAATCTATTTAATGACATACGACATAATTTATTATGTAAAGAATTTATAATCTGTGTAACATTGTGTCTGGAACATCTAAAATGAACTGATTTATGTCTTGGTATCTGTAGTGTAGTAGCCTATTTATAATATTTATATGATGTAAGGCTAACCTATAGTTGAGGAGCAGACCTGCAAAAAAGCTCTTCGTCCATTTTTACATATTTTTTGTATAAAGCAAAAACGGTTGGAAAAAGAAACTAAATACGTTATATTGACATTTCTTTCATCTTAAATTACAAAAAAAAACTTAAACAGCTGTGGATTTTAGTACAAGCAGTTTGATTTTTTTCTTAAATAAAAGTGAAAAAATGTTTAGACATAGTTCAATATGAAAGTCCACAATATAAATATCCAGTTAATATTAAATAGATACATCTTTGTCTTGAGAATGTAGTGCCATTTGTAGTTGAAAAAGTGAAAATTTGAACAAAGTGTATTTTGCAGGTCTACTACTCAGTTATTTAATTATATAGGAAACAAATTCATTCAAATGGAACACCCTATATATTTTCACATATTTCAATAGATTGCAATAGAAAGCAATACCATAATGATGAGTTTATTTAAAGAAGTAGAGGAGACATAAAAAAATATAATTTTGAAGATAAATTCTCTTGAAAAAAAATGTACATACGCTATTATTTTTTAAGTTTCTTGTCATTAAGTTTCTGTTTATTAATATGGTTATGCTAACTGAATCACAGTGTATGGAAATTATCATAATGCTACGATACGGCGATTGCAAAAGATCGTTGTGAAAAGTACGAACTTTATTTAACACCGTTCTATTGAAAAAAAATGGTTTTTCAACAGTGCCCATACCGAAGTATTCAGAGAGATGTGAGAACTGGATCAACTAAAAATGTTTCGAAAACGGGAAGACCTAAAACAAGCATCAGATGAAAGAAAGCTGGAGATTCTACTATGAATTGAAGAAAATCTCCAGGTGTCAGTTTTCCTTAGATGTTGAAATGAGCCAAACATCAGTAAGAAATATCCTTAAGTCAGAATTAAATATGTATATAATATATTTTTGTCATGAATTCACTAATAGTGATGAGAATTTTGCGAAATTGAGAAATGACTATCAATCCTAACATTTTGAATAAATTGTTATTCACATACGAAGCTACATTTTGTTTAAATGGAGCCCTCAATACACATAATTGCCATATGTCGTCTAGACAAAATCCACATTAGATGGAAGACATTCATATGAAATACCCACAAAAAATAAATGTATAGGTTGGTATAATTGGTAATCACATCATACCGCCATATTGTATAAGAGGCAATTTAAACAGGATTAGATATCTCAATTTATTGAGAAATTGAAATGTGCCCGCTGTTGTAGATCTATTTTCAGACCCTAATCATATTCAGTTTCAACAGGATGGTGCTTCGTCACACAATACACGTGAGGTCCGCTAGTATTTAAATGAGGTTTTTCCTGGAAGATGTATCAATCGGAGTGGTCCCATAGTGGCCCGCGCACTCTCCAAACTTGTCCCTACTTGATTTTATTTTGTGGGAACACTTGAAGAATAAAGTGTGTGAGTAGGCCAGATGACCTCGATTATTCTACGAACAGATTACTAATGAAATCCAACAAACATCACCGGATTCATTATATGCAACTTACGGAATTTTCGAGAAAGATTAGTTCATTGTCAATCCGTAAAAGTATTCAAGTCGAACATTTATTATGAGTCAGACTTTTTCTGTGGTTTTGTGTTTTTTTATTATTTATTATTTATTTATAAAATTTATATTTAGTTGTTCTCTTTGCAACTCTTTGTTCAATATATCTCCTCTACTTATTTAAATAGTCATCAAGCACGGTACCGCTTTTCTCTGGAAAAGAGTAATCTATTGATTATGTGAAAAAATAAAAGGTGTTCCATTTGACATGAAGTTATTTCCAGTCAAACCGGAAATGATGATCAACTGTCATAATGTCAAAATGAAAGATAATATTGTATCAAATCTCAGTTAACAATTTTAAATTACTATAGGCTTTTTTGACAAAATCGATAAGACATGACTTAAATTAAAATGAAATAAAAGTCACAAATTTTTTACCGCATTCATCGATTAATCTTTTATTATTAAGCGGCCCATTCACTAGGCGTTACCGAAGAAACTGGGTCGAGCAATCTCGTCGCTTTCGACAAAATTTTCCAAATAGTCACTGGGCAATCATATTGCAAACGATATTCGGATCGTCTGAATAATATTTTGACTGACGGTATGTCCCGTGAATCCGATTGCAATCGTCGGTAATCTGAAGCAGATTGCACAGTGGTCGCTCAGTAAATGGATGATTTCGACTGGATCTCCTGAGTTGCTAGATGCGTGCATGCGCCTATCACAGTTTTGTTATCACACACTGGTCACTCGTGATCGGTTGTCAACCAAATCTCTTGTATGTTGCCTAATAATGAGGGGCTGGGAGAGCAACCTAATCTCACAGTAATTTTAGAACAATCACATCGTAAACTCTATTTGCTTCAGTATCGCCTAGTAAATGGGTCGTTTTGGAAAGATATATGTTCATATTAATAAAATTTCTGTCAGTCATTTTTACATAATAATAGTAGCAGTCGTATCTAGCGCAAATTTATGAATTATTGAAATATCCTTTCTAGTTCTATATCCTTCCTTTTATGTTCAAATTTCTGACGGTATCTGTATTGTTTGTGAAACGCCAAGTCAATGTCTGAATGTTATTTTAAATATCTTTAATAATTATTGAGAGTTTTGTAAAAATGCAAATATTTGAAAAAATTAATATTTGCAAAATAGATATTTTCAGTGAGTATGTTCGATTAAATCATTAATAAATTACATAAATAATAACAACCCTAATAATGAATCCTGGCACACTTGACAAAACCTTAAAGCGAATTAATTAGATTTAAAGTCATTGTACTCTATAAATTACCAATGGTTGCTCTAGTATAATTGAAAAAATTCAGTAAATTTAAATAAATCCAAATTTGAGTAACTTTAATCATTATGCTAACTACTAAATAATTCATGACACAAGTGTTCCCATATATTATATAAATTTATTCTTTTAATATCATATTATAGTTGCATAATTAGGACCTAATAAAAATTACAATTTCACTTTTAACTGAAGACTTCCTGACATTTTAACATTCTACATCAGATATTTTCTGGATATTATGCGTCAATAATACATATGTATGCATAAATATAATGTAATAAACATCCTACAGATTCTTGTATATAAAGTATATACGTACATGTATTAAAAATATAAACGAAGTTACATATAGATGGAACGTGTATAAAATGAAATTTTATAGAAACGTTATAAATAGAATTCCCGATTCAATAAAGAGACGTTCTGATATGATACAAATTAAATTGTTCCCCCTTATATGACTTGGTTGCCACCATTTTTACGTGTCAAATTTATCGCTTAAACCAGTTTGAGTTAAATGTAAAGCGACAGATTTAAATCTAATAATAAGCGGTCATTCCATCAATTTTAACTTTATTTTACATTTCTGCATGAATACGAGTATGTAACATTTTTGACTGCAAAATGATTATAAAATCTCTATATTGACACTTCTATGAAGTACTGTACGTTTCTACCTAAATACATTAGCAGTTTCTTTAATCAGATTTAGTCCGCTAAATAGTTGTTTCCTGCAAATCTTATTCAGTATATAGTTTAGCCCACCAGGGTTAGAGGTCGAAGCTCTTGGCACCTGCTCTGCGGGTCGCTATCAGTCACTAAGACATCAGTGATGTCTGACTGGTAGTAGCACTGACTATCAGAGGGATATACTTATCACTCACTATGTCTAGATTTAAAGTGTTAATAATTTCTAAAAATATTAAGATATCTGAAGATAGCTAACATTTTTTTGAACGTAGGGTTTATTTGAAAAACTGTTTTAAAAATGTGCAACATATAGTTGTTATAAAAAAACAGAAGAAAGAAAATCGGCCTAGTGTTCCTGTCGTATAGAGCTTAAACTTAAAGTCGCCCATAGGCCCAGTACGATTAAGTAGTGCAAATACAATGTGTCTTTGGATAGATTTCCGAAAAGGAAACAGTGGATGTATATATACAAATCAGTAATCAATATAATATTTGGATCACGAATCATCGGACCATAACCGATACGTGGCATATTTTCAAGTATTGCTAAGATGGCTGTCTCAACCTGAGCTGAAAGGGAAAATCTCCCGTATTGGCAAGAGTTAACAGGATTAGTTCATTCGAAGGCATTTATAAAATACCCTTTGAAATCAAGAGTTAAGAAACTTTTTAGAGTTAAACAGGGTAAACCTGAAAACTCTAGGCCTATATACTGGACACCAACTAAACTATCATCTGTATAAACCGTCTATGCCTGGAGGATAATAAAACACATCTCTTGCACCTGTCCCACTGTGGAAAGGATCCGATTCTCAATATTTGGCAAATGGCTACTACTGCTAGAGGATCTGGACACGCTCTCACCCAATTTTATGTTATCAATTTCAACTATTGGGTGAAATATAATTAGGAGTGAGCTACAATAGGCCTGCTGATGGCCGCAGTGGAAGGTCCACAAGGAACCACTCACAAAAACCTAACCTAGCCTAACCTTAGTCTTCGAAAATTAGCATTTTAATAATAGGTGTATTTTTTTTTTTTCCAACTTGTATTATTTTACTAAATTTTCAAAGTGGGCACCGTTGCGTTGGTGCCAAGGCAGTGATACGGTCTTTGTTCAAATTCTTATCTTTAACAAAAGTTTCACGAGAGGTGCTTCGACATTCCTGAATTATTCTATTTTTGATATATTCAATATCAATAGGCGGCGCCGTCTGGTCCTGTAGACAATTGATTTGAATTGGTCCAATAGAAAAATCAAGGTAAATAAATCAGGGAGCGAGTAGGTCATTCTACGCACATTCTTCTGGCTATCCATCTGTCTGAAAACCTTGCATTTAATCACTGCCTTACCAGTAAAATGCATTGTGTCAGGACATCATCTTTTTGGTAAATCAGCCCTTCTCATTAATTAGAGGAGTACCATCTGCATCTTACTGATTTTCTATACCTTCTGTGAGCAACGGATCATTGGTATTTTCCAAAATATCCGAGTATAATGGATTCGTAAGATTTGCATTAATGAAAAGAAGACCAATAACTGAATTCCCCAAAATATCTGCTCAAACATTTATTTTCTCTGGTCTCTCTGTGTGTGGACTTCTTGATAAAAATGTGTATCTCAGTATCTACAATTTTGTCTATTGACAAATTTGTAAATATAGAAGGTACACTCTTATTAATTTTTTTCAGTCATGATTTCGCAAAACTGCACTCAAATATAAATCAGTAATTAATATACTATTTGATATTAAGTGATGACTGATGAAATATAGCTTAGATATAAATATCAATAGACATCATTTCGTTTTTGGTTACTGAACTAAAAAATAATTTTTCCATATTTACGATAAGTTGGATCACCAAAAATATGTCAATTAATTATAACTTCTATAGAAGTTCTTGTGTTGTTATTGATGAAGTGCTACCGAATTTGATTTCAATAGAATATATCAACGTAAATGTAAACTGTTTTCGTTATATATAATACATATAGAGCAAATATCTAAACCAAAATTCAATGATCCTTACAAATTTCTATCAAACACTATTCAGTGAAATGGAATAATCCTTTGAAAGTTCCAAGGAAATACTTAAAGCTTTCTACAACATGTACGCTCTTTTCCCAAACCTGACATATTTAATTTATATATAAATTTATAAAAAGCAAAATCCTTACTTATATCGTTAATGTACCTGTCGAAACAGGGTATGGAATTTTTTCATGATTTAGTAGACGAATGAAACGAAATAAAAAATTCACAAACACTAATGGAGTTAAATGGAGAATTTATGTGAAGCACTTAAAAATTTATATTGAAGCCGTTTTAATGTTAAAATTATTTATGCATAAAAGCTTTTTTTCCATAAGAAGATTAATTTTGTACATGAATGTAAAATAATCAGTTACCCTCATATTCCATCCCATTATATTCGTAATTTAATTATCAACTAAACGGAAATTATACCCAAAATTTAATATTAATTAATTAATATACCCAATATATGAATTGAAACGGACCTTTAACGTAAATATTTAAATTTTTCAGATAAAACACACCATCACATAAATTAGACAACCACCAAACTCTAAACTAGAAGCAGGCCAGGGAAGTGTTCATTTGAAAAAAACGTACACACATAACCATTCCCCTCTCAAATTGCCACCTGCCGGACCTGAGAATCGAACTCAGGAGCAAGTAAACATATGACAGTCGAGCTTGTCACAGAGCGCGCTTTAGTCAGTTGCGCTACCATTCCCGATAGATATAATTTTTGCACTCAGCAGTCCAAAATGACATTTTAATTCTCATTTTCGAAGACTAAACTGTCATTACTAAATTTTTTAAAGTGGACACCGTTGTGTTGGTGCCAAAGCAGTAATATGGTCTTTGGTCAAATTCTTATCTTACTTTAACAAAAGTTTTACGGTAGATGCTTCGATATTCCTGAGTTATTATATTTTTGATATATTCAATATCCCTAGTCGGCGACGTCTGGTCCTGTAGACAATTGATTTGAAATGGCCCAATAGAAAAAAATCAAGGTTAAATAAATCAGGGGAACGAGTAGGTCATTCTGCGTACTTTCTTCTGCCTAAACATTTGTCTGGAAACCTTGCATTTATCCATTGCCTTACGGGTAAAATGTATTGTGCCAGGACGTCATCTTGTTGAAAAATCAGACCTTCCTCATTAATTACCAGAGTACCATCTGCATCTTGCCAATTTTCTATAACTTTCGTTAGATCAATGGTATATTCCAAAATATCCAAGTATAATGGATCCGTAAGATTTGCATTAATGAAAAAGAGGACCAATAACTGATTTCCCCAAAATACCTGCCCAAGCATTTATTTTCTCTGGTCTCTCTGTGTGTGGACTTCTCGATAGAAATGCAAATTTTCTGTATCACAATAACTGCAATTCTGTCTATTGATAAATCTGTGAAGACAGAAGGTACACTTTCCTTAATTTTTTCAGTCATGATTTTGCAAAACTGCACTCGTCAAAATCATCTTCGCATAACTCTTGGACGGGGAGGAATTTTATATGGATGAAATTTGTGTATTTTCAAGGTTTTGTGCACGGCAACAACAGAAACATTTGTTGAAGAAGCAACTTTTCTCACTGAATTATTGAGGTCCGTGCCAAATTTACTAATAATTTCAATTTGAGTAGCGTCTCTAGGTGCATTCCATTTCTTATTTTCAATAATCCCAGTTTCCATAAATTTCAAACAAGTCGTATGGATGAGCAACATTTTTGTCAGGATGCCTTAAGTTAAACTCACAAGCAGTTCATCTACCACATTCATTATTTTTGCTATAGAAAATTACTATTACCGTTCCCTCCGCTGAAGTATGACCCATGGTGTTCAATAAAATTATTGAGAAAACACAACGAATAGGTCTCAGAGTAGGTATTCAAAGCTTCTCAGCTTACAAATTAAGAATAAACCTGCTATTCATTGACGATAATGTTCAAGAAGAACAAAAAACTTTATTTTTTGTTTTATTAATCGTTTGCCTTTTAGACTCATTTTGGCACTTAACTATTGAAAAAGATTTTAGTATTGTAAAGGGTGGCTAAAACATAGTAGATCTAAAAAATGGCACAATTTCGCATAAATGCAACTTTAAATAACAACTTTTAAAGGTTAATAAATATAGTTTAAAAAAACTAAAAAACACGCTTTTAAAGCACATCAAATTAAAAAAGTGAAAAATAATTATTAATATAAACTGAAAATAATAATGAACGAAAAATACTAGTATTATTGTGAAAAAAGCGTGGGTTGCTCGATATACGAAAAATATGGCACAAAGCGCTCCACGCTTTTTTTCACAATAATACTAGTATTTTTTCGTTCATTATTGTTTTCAGTTTATATTAATAATTATTTTTCACTTTTAGTTTGTGTGCTATGAAAGCGTGTTTTTTAGTTTTTTTAAACTATATTTATATTGATGCTGATATTATAACATATTACGATCCAACAGATACTTCTGAAAAAAAAATATATTTTTTTTCAGCCGTGGGATTTGAACTCACGCCCGAGGAGTCCCTCGTTTCGCGTCGACTAAGACTTGTGCCTTAGCCCGCTCGGCCAACGACCGAACTGAGAATCACGGAATGTACTTACAGTATTAAGCCTCTTGCTCTCACGCAGAGGATACGTGAAGAAAGGATATTATTTAATTCTGGCGATCCTGATCAGGATAATGATATAAACTTATCAAATTATTGTATTGTTACCGGCTCTTCGGAAGTGTACAAAGTTTCAATTAAATCTGTCCGTTTAAAGTGGGTCAAAATCGAGTCCAAAGAGTCGGTTACAAACAAATGTACAGGTGAAGCTAATAAAAGCGTGTTAATAAATATAGTTTAAAAAACTAAAAAACACGCTTTTAAAGCACATCAAACTAAAAAGTGAAAAATAATTATTAATATAAACTGAAAACAATAATGAACGAAAAATACTAGTATTATTGTGAAAAAAGCGTGGGTTGCTCGATATACGAAAAATATGGCACAAAGCGCTCCACGCTTTTTTTCACAATAATACTAGTATTTTTCGTTCATTATTGTTTTCAGTTTATATTAATAATTATTTTTCACTTTTTAGTTTGATGTGCTATGAAAGCGTGTTTTTTAGTTTTTTTTTAAACTATATTTATATTGCTTATTGATGCTGATATTATAACATATTACGATCCAACAGATACTTCTGAAAAAAAAATTTTTTTTTCAGCCGTGGGATTTGAACTCACGCCCGAGGAGTCCCTCGTTTCGCGTCGACTAAGACTTGTGCCTTAGCCCGCTCGGCCAACGACCGAACTGAGAATCACGGAATGTACTTACAGTATTAAGCCTCTTGCTCTCACGCAAGAGGATACGTGAAGAAAAGGATATTATTTAATTCTGGCGATCCTGATCAGGATAATGATATAAACTTATCAAATTATTGTATTGTTACCGGTTCTTCGTAAGTGTACAAAGTTTCAATTAAATCTGTCCGTTTAAAGTGGGTCAAAATCGAGTCCAAAGAGTCGGTTACAAACAAACATACAGGTGAAGCTAATAAAAGCGTGTTAATAAATATAGTTTAAAAAAACTAAAAAACACGCTTTTAAAGACACATCAAACTAAAAAGTGAAAAATAATTATTAATATAAACTGAAAACAATAATGAACGAAAAATACTAGTATTATTGTGAAAAAATCGTGGGTTGCTCGATATACGAAAAATATGGCACAAAGCGCCCCACGCTTTTTTCACAATAATACTAGTATTTTTCGTTCATTATTTGTTTTCAGTTTATAATAATAATTATTTTTCACATTTTAGTTTGATGTGCTTTAAAAGCGTGTTTTTTAGTTTTTTTTTTTAAACTATATTTATTTTTCACTTTTTAGTTTGATGTGCTATGAAAGCGAGTTTTGTAGTTTTTTTAAACTATATTTATATTGCTTATTGATGCTGATATTATAACATATTACGATCCAACAGATATTTCTGAAAAAAAAAATATATTTTTTTCCCAGCCATGGGATTTGAACTCACGCCCGAGGAGTCCGTCGTTTCGCGTCGACTAAGACTTGCCCGCTCGGCCAACGACCGAACTGAGAATCACGGAATATACTTACAATATTAAGCCTCTTGCTCTACGCAGAGGATACGTGAGGAAAGGACTGGCGATCCTGATCAGGATAATGATATAAACTTATCAAATTATTGTATTGTTACCGGTTCTTCGTAAGTGTACAAAGTTTCAATTAAATCTGTCCGTTTAAAGTGGGTCAAAATCGAGTCCAAAGAGTCGGTTACAAACAAACAAACAAACAAACATACAAGTGAAGCTAATAAAAGCGTGTTAAAAAGAATACATCTAGTATTAAGAAATTATTCTCAAGAATCAGCCTATTTGATTTTTTTTCTCATAAATTCCTCAAATCCTAACCGATCTCAAAAAACTGAAAAACCGTTGTATTCGCAGTAGAATTAAATTTAATAATTTAGTGTTAAAGTGCTGTGGGTTAAGGGAGGTGAATTGATCTGCATTGCCTAAGCGTCAAAAAAGTTCTCCCTTGGAACAAAAGTCGACATGTCATAGCAAATTTTTAAATTTTCCATGGTTTTAAAGAAAAAGAGAATGGACAGTTTTTAATTGAGCGTACAGTGTAGTGTACAGATAATGCAATTAAAAAAACAAGTTAAAATGATGTTTTTATTTATTTGCATACACAAAATACTGGATACCATTTTCTCTATCACAGATAAGCATAAAACTCATTATCTTAAACAACTACCTTCATGGCTATTTGCTACGATGAATATTGGATTAGAACAAAGAAAAATGTGTATATTTTTCATAGTACAACTGCTATAATATTCCTATTTTAACATTAGTTAAACGTGCTGTTTTTACCGTATTAGCTGTTTATCGCTCAGTTTATCATGCACCGTAGACGTGTTATACAGGGTGTCCCATAATTAAGTACCTTCCCTCAACGAGGTGATAGAACTAGAAAAAATAAGTTGAGTTTTGTATATAAACTTTCGTCTGGAATCAGGAAGCTACCCCTTAAAGGGGGTAAGTACAATATAGTTATTTGCCAATAAATTCGAAACGTCTTAAGTCTGGACAATTTATTAATTTCGTAGTGTTATATATTTGTATCTAAATATCATGATTTGTTAGGGTCATTACAGGAGGTGTGAGGATTTTCGCTATAACTTTTTTGTCTTATCCTTTTTTAAACATAAAAAAGGCACCAGTGTCAAAAACGAGTGCTAGCCAAAACTGAAAAAAGTGAAACCAGTTAATCGTTTTCATCAAAACCGGTTTCAGATAAATCCGGATATCCAAATATAGATCAAAACCGATTTATCGGTTATCCGAAAACCGTTTAATCGGCTACTTGAAAAATCAATTAATGAGAAAACAGATTAAACTGAGTTTATAATTCAGATTTTAGAAGACGACTTTTAATATTTTCATTTCAGTAGAGTAAAAGCACTAGCATTAAAGACTCGATAAAACAATTATGGAACTATTATGTACTAGTTATTTTGGCGAAGTCGGTAACATCCAAAATTAATACAACGATAGCTGAAAGTATTGGTAAATGTGACATCAACACATACATGTATATTTAACTAGCGATCACAAGAGTAAAAATATATTGTTTATAATTATTTATTTGTGGCATCCTATGTTTCTTCTCACCTTCTTTGGGTATTAAGCCACTGTCCTATAAATTATTTAAAAAATTTATTAAGTAAACTTCTGCGCCAAAAGGATTGTTCTAGGAAAACATATAAATAGAAAACTGTCGTGTTTGAAACTGCTAAATCACTAACAAACTAAAATTAAATATTGATAAAACTAAAGCTATGATTATAACAACAACTTATAAATATAATAATATTAATTTAAATAATATCAACCTCAAATTTCAACAATTAAATATAGAAATTGTCAGAAAAGTTAAATATTTGGGATTTTTCTTGATAACCATTTGAACTTTAAAGAACATTTCAAATACATAAAAAATAAAATATCAAAAAAACTCTTTTTTTCCTCAAGAGCATCGAAAAACTTGTCTTTTAATGACAAACATTACAGTTGATAAATCTATTATTCAACCTCATTTTGATTATTGTTCTAGTATCTTATACTTATTTGATAATAATTCAATACAACAATTACAAAAACAACAAAACAGAGGAATGCGCATTATTCTGAGGTGTAACAAGTACACTCCAATAAACTTAATGTTAGAAACACTACAATGGATGTCAGTGAATACTCGTTTAAAATATTTTACAATGATCTTTATATAAAAATTATAAATAATCAGTTGCCACCTTATTTTCACCAGTTTATTACATATACCAGTGAAGTGCATGATTATGAAACCAGAGGTAGAAGTCTATTATTCTTAAAAAAAGTAAAATCAAGTAAAGCACAAAAAACTTTATTTTACAAAGGTGTAAATGAATATAACTTGTTCCCTAATAGTATAAATAATTCTGTATCGGTCAATGGTCAATGTCTTCAAACGAAACTAATTGATCATTTAAAATACTACTAAAGTTTTTTCGATGAACCTAACTCAAATGTCATCAATGTATTGTTGTAATTATCTGAATATTTGATTTTTAAGTACGAATTTCAGTTATTTATTGTTTATAGCCATATTCAATATTTGAATTGTACAACCTACCCAATTTAATTGTTTAAAGGGAATGTATATTTCTTTGCTATTTGAAGTAGTTTTTTTTATGTTTATGTTTATTCTTATGTTTATCTAAGTCTCACTTTTAATATTGTTAAAATTTTGATAAACACAATTACCTAAGTGTTTTTTAGTTTATATTATTATACGCTGTATTTGTATTTTTATTTTATATTAGGCTTGCCTATTTAATAAATTACTTACTTACTTACTTACTTGCTTACTTGCTTACTTACTTGCTTACTTACTTACTTACTTACTTACTTACTTGCTTACTTACTTGCTTACTTACTTACTTACTTACTTACTTGCTTACTTACTTACTTACTTACTTACCTTCTTACTTGCTTACTTACACTTACCTTACTTACTTACTTACTTACCTTACTTACTTACCTACCTTCTTCTTACTTACTTACTTACTTACCTTACTTACTTACTTACTTCTTCTTACTTACTTACTTACTTACTTACTTCTTTTTACTTACTACTTACTTACTTACTTACTTACTTACTTACTTACTTACTTACTTACTTCTTACTTCTTACTTACTTACTTACTTACTTACTTACTTACTTACTTACTTACTTACTTACTTACTTACTTACTTACTTACTTACTTACTTACTTACTTACTTACTTACTTACTTACTTACTTACTTACTTACTTACTTACTTACTTACTACACTTACTTACTTACTTACTTACACTTAAAAAGGAAATAAAAAGAAATTTTTTTCTAATTTTGAGAACTGAATCAGAGTATTCCGCTACCTCCCTATTTCTAATTCTACATAAATATTGCATAATAAGATACGAGACGTTGAGGCTGAAATAAAAACTGCAAAGAAAAGAATAGAAAGGATTGTTTATCCTGCTTTTATTTAGATCAAGCGCACGGCGCACGCCATGCATGAGTCATGTCATAACGAAAGTCTAGCTAGACTTTTTAGTGTTGTGATTATTGTGTTTAGTTAATATTAGCAAACTACGACAAAAATGACAAAATACAAATAATCACGTCAAGTCACTAGACAGTCGTCGTCATTGGCCACCTGCCCGCCTGTAGTTATAGATTTCAACAACATTTGAAAAAGAGGAATCATATTGATTGATTATGCGAAAAGTCGGTTATTCGAATAACCGATTATATGATTAACCGGTTATCCGTAAAACAGGTTATTTGAATATTCGGTTAACCAAAAAACCGGTTCATTTGAATAATCGGTTATTCAAATAACTGGTTTGTCGAATAATCGGTTATTCGGATAAACGGTTACCTGAGTAACCGGTTAACCAAGTAATCGGTTTTCGATTTTGTACAAAACCGCGAATAATCCAAAACCAATTAACCGGTTCGCCAGAAAACAAGTTTCAGTTATCAGAACTATTAAATACTGCATAAACAAGGTGCTCTTACTAAATTTTGATAGGGGCCATCGTTTTGTAGTAGTTTGTATTTTAATATTGCAATACAGGATATGTAGGCAATAATGGAAGGCAACTAAATAACCAATTTATTTTTTTATTCCTGTTCATCTTCTTAACATACGACCCAAACTTAAAATAATATTAATTAGAAAATTATTGTAAATTATTTTTCATTGTCCTTAAATTACACGCTTTCTTGCGTAACGAGATATTTTATATTGCTCTACAAAACAATAATTGAAAACATTGTGGAATTATTTCTATAGAGGTGTATGGTGGTTCGGATTCCACAATAAACTGTATGGCCTCGTCTCTCTTTACTCATCACAGAATCCTAGGATTTTCTGGGGAGGTACTTCGGTGACTTGAGAGGCGGTTAAGAAAACATTTTAAGAAAACATATGTAGTTGCCTTCCTTTATCGCATACCTGTATTAAAATACAAATAACTCCAAAATGATGGCTCCTATCGAAATTTAGTAAGAGCACCTTTTTAACTGAGTATATAACACTGGTGTCTTTTTAATGTTCAAAAATAATAAGACAAAAAGATTGTAGTGAAAATATTTTTTTTAGTTCTATCACCCCCATGAAGAAGGGTACTTAATTCTGGGGCACCCTGTACAATAAAATTTTCCTCATTATTGATGACTTTTCGACTTCTCTAAATTATTAACTGGGACTCGCTTGTGCTTGTAGTAGTAATCGTTGAAATGTCGCAATCAATTTCTTTAGTAAAAACTGTATAGTCATGGATGAAAGATATACTGGAAATAAAATTTTCCGGGAATGTAAAAAAAACTGTCAAGAATCATTTGTGCCTGACTATTAGTCACATTTTCGTAATACCTCACAAAAATATGAAAAGAATGTGGGTTGTAGGCAATATTATTACTTAACTTTTTATTAATATGGCTAAATAAAATAATTAAGAATTTTTGTTTTTCATTACTGATGCTTTTACAGTCAATATCAAATTTCACATGAAAATTCCATGATGAAAGTGTTAGGTACGTTCACCGCATAAGCACTTGAGGCACACGTCTGAGGCCTAAGCATCGCGGGGGCCTCAAAATCGTTGGGGCCTCATCCTCAAAAACCCAAGATATTTGTTTGTTGTGTGTTAATATGGGAATGATAAGACGATAATTGTAAGTATTGGGCAAATTTAAATATCTTTTAAAACCTGAACGTACCCGATCATATTGATATGTATAAGTTTATTAATTGACGGACGGTAACCTACATTTCCCAATGCAGAAACTATTTTGAGAACCTTTCTGACAATACCTATTTGTAATCCAAGCGGTGAACATTCATTTTCTGTACTTAAACGGGTTAAGAATTATTTACGTTTACATTTGAACAATTTATCACTCATTAATTATAGAAACTAATGACACCGTTCAGCTGTTAGATTATGAATCTATTATTGGATAAGTTCACAAGAATGAAGACAAGAAAAGTTCCACTTTATACCAGTACACTGTTTATCATTATTAATTAGTAATACTAAATTACTAAATAGAATGCAAAATTTGTAGCGATTTTTTATGTGACAATGCAGTTTTATCTTTCAAATGAAAATGTGATTCTTCGTGTTTTCTAGCAGGCACCTGAGAATGCTTTTTATTCTTATCATATTTTTTGTGTTCTTGTTTTTGTTTATTTAAAAAATTTAAAATGCTACGATTTTCTGCCTTGTTCAGTCTAGGGAACCATCTCAGAATGATGTTTTAATTTTTTAGGAGGGTCGGCAGATATTAATATCTACAAATGTTGTTTAAACACATTGGATAATTTATATGTTTCATAATACACACCCCACAAGAATTATCGCATCACCATAAATTGACATTAAGTTAATATTAATTTCCTCCTGAATCCTTTGTTCGATTTGGATGATCTTTTTTTTTTTGAAAGATAAGTTGACTCTTCAGGAATGTTACTGTCTACTGATTATTTAAATAAAAATTAATTTTTGAACAAATACCCCGTGTTACGATGATGTTGGGTTTTGGTCCAACAATTCGTAACACCCTGTGGTGTGCACCAGCAACAATAATAGCAAGTTACAATTAATAGATAACTTTAGCCTCATCTTTTCGTAATATTCCCTTTTTTGATTCACTTTCTTATCTCTGTTATTAGAGGGATATAAGATTAACAAAATATCTACAATATAAACAATTTTTATTAAATTTTTATAAAAAGAAACTACAAACAACAACAAACCAAATTTAGGGTGCAATAATTTTTTTAATAACGTGTATTTCCCCCTCGCTCCCCTCATTCATATTGTTCCAAATCACATCCAATTTATTTTGGAGTTCATTCAATGTTCTACATGGAATCCGATCTTGCTGAGTTACCCATCCTAAATGATCCCAACTTTCCGTTTGACAAAAGTTGAATTTGAAATGACGCTCACCTGGCCTTCTGTATACTCGCATACTAGACGTATCTGGTGAGTATAGACAAAATCTCGATTCATCCGTAGACGTACTGTCTTCAAGACCCCAGTCTACGTGCTCGCCTAGCAGATTGTAACCGGGCAACCCGGTCTGCCCTAATAAGCCATGGGCCTGTTGCTGGACCATTGGTCGTATATTCTGTTCACGGAGATGATATCTTACAGTGTGTGAACAAATATTTAAATTTGCAGCTGCTAAGAGTTCAGTTTGAAGCATTCAAGTAGTGCAATATCGAGTCCTAAGGCTGGCACTCATAAAAAACGATCATTATCTACAGCTGTAATAAGTCTCCTACGTCCTTGCCCCTTCCTCCTAGAATACTGTCCAGTCTCCCAATAACGCTTTTATAACTCTTGAAATGGTACTCTCTTGAATACCAATTACATTAGCCACGTACCTTTGACTTCGCCCATCTTCAATCAGAACTATTACTATTATGGCCTCTTCATCAGTTAAATGAGGTGTTAAATGATGTGAGCATCCATTATGCTATAATTTACCATACAATATAAATTTACAAAAAAAAAAAAGCACAATAGAGGCTATAGAAATCTATCGTAACAATTGACAAAACACAAACTGGCACTTTGCAAACTGATTTTGTTACTTTTAGTTTTTTTGTTTTCCATGCATTGCCTGTTATTTATTTCAGTTTTTCAATGTATGCATATGAGCATGCATAATAGTCAATAAAAACATGTGCTAAAAACTGCGTATCCTCTAATAACAGAGATAAAACTGAATCAAAAAAGAAAATACTACAAAAAAAGATGATGCTAAAGTAAGCTATTAATTGTAACTTGCTATTGTTGCTGGTGCACACCACAGTGTGTTACGAATTGTTGGACCAAAACCCAACATCATACCATCCGGCATTTGTTCAAAAATGAAATCAGAGGACAGTAACATTTCAGAAGAGTCAACCTATCAAAAAAAAAGATCATCCAAATCGAACAACCGATTTAGAAGAAAATTAACATCAAACTTAATATCAATTTATGATGATACGATAATTCTAGTGGGGTGTGTGTTATTATCTAAAGCTATATAATCGATGCTGCTAAAATTAGATTTTTATTAAATTATGGTTCAGAGCTCTGAAGAAGGCTTAACAATAATAAAGTCAAAACGTCAGCAAAAGAACTGATTTAGTATTATTTGTCTTATCTCAACGATCCTAAGTTTATAATTAATGGTTATTCAGATCGCAGGATTTTAATTTTGGTTAAAATATATTACTGAAGTCGAATAATGAAGTTTTATGATCAGACATTTCCATTTATGTAATACTTGTTGGGAATTATTCATAATTAATGCTGATGAAACGAACTGAAATATGTAAGATGCCTTTGGCTCTGGTCTGATTATAGTGTATTCAGATACTACTTGTAATTACTCAAAAGCATTACACTAATTAATTATCTTCCCCAAAAAAGGTTCTCACTACAACTTCCATTACACTGCCTTACCTATAAATTGAGAACGCATACCACTTAAACTTACTTTACATAATGCTTTCGAAAGGTAATGCACTATTAATACTGTTGGAATAAGAACCTTGCATACAACTTCTATTTTATGTTAATATCTGTGTATTGTTATAGATGTCAATATTGTTTAAGTTTTGTTCAGTAAAAGTATTCATTTTCATAACATTTTATTTGAGTAATCTATGAGCTTCCATAAGAACTCTCAAAAAATACTATGTACACAAAAATTCGCCTTTTAAATTGGCAATTAACTATTTAAATATACTTCAAGCACAACTGAATTTGATTAATCCTTTCCTAATTGAAGTTTAATCTAGTTCTTACCTTTTTTAGCTTAGTTTCTGTTTTCTTTAAATTTAACTTAAAGTTAGCTACTACTTCGCGAATCCATTTAAGTTTTAAACTATCAAGTTTTTTTTCGATAAAAATGATGATGATAAGGCAGTTTGCATATTCAGAAATAGTGATGTAATGTGTGTAGTTATCTAAAGTGTGATATGCTGGACTGTTCTACGTAATTCTAGTCCAATCATTAATAAATCCGCTGTAACGAAACATGTGTTTTTGAGACTAGCAAAACGGTTGCAGAAAAAATGTTGTACGCAACACACCCGGAAGTGTCTTTACTGGGCTCGCCGGCTTCTAGGACTCGCTGGCGTTCACCCTGAAAGCTGACAGGTCGCCCAGTAAAGGATCACCTTCTAGTCTTGTTACGTAATTAATTTTTACAAGGAAAATACTGTTTACTATACTGTCTGTCCCTATCTTGCAGTCTTCTCCTGGTTTTTACACCATAACATCCAAATTCCATGTCTTTTTACATTACAGATACACAAATAACTCCAAGATTTAATAAGATTTAATATGTAGCTTTGGATATTTCTAAGATATTTAATTAAAATAGCCCTACAAAGCCTCATAAATAAGATACTGTTATTTGACCTACCTACTTAGTATTATGTGACGTAGTACGACCTTTCT
This sequence comes from Rhamnusium bicolor, assembly GCA_029963845.1. Taxonomy (NCBI): domain Eukaryota; kingdom Metazoa; phylum Arthropoda; class Insecta; order Coleoptera; family Cerambycidae; genus Rhamnusium; species Rhamnusium bicolor. The sequence continues at coordinate 10,494 of JANEYF010002980.1, read as the reverse complement.
CTTATTTACGTCATAGAAGTGCTAACAACCAATTCTGACGTTCCACAAATATCCGATTTATATTTCTCCTGTTTGCTTCTCATATTCGTTTCCTACTTTTTTACGATTCCTAATCATAGACGTAGCTGCGCTAAATCCAGACACCCTTCCATTAACCTAGACACTGCTGCTAAACTTATAATGTTAGATTACTAGAATCAATTCGATTTATTTTGACGAATCGAATAATCTTAACTTCAGTCCAACAGAAACTCTATCACAGGATATGTCATTTAGGAGCCAATCTTTATATATCTAAACTTGGGCTATTATCGGAAATAATTTTTTCTTGTATATAAATGAGTTGAAAATCACTCAGTTCCCTATCGTATAGATTTAATTGCTACTTTTCCCCTGAGTGACTACCAGCGCTGTATTTGATAGGTATGATAATTCACTATCAGAATATTTTAGATTCAATTTGTCAGTCCTGTTTTTACACACCATCTATAACTGTCATTACATAAATCTCCCAGCGAATTTTTCACCCACATCCAGTGCACGAAGATTGCTGAATATTTTCATATAATCCCGACCTAGTGACTAAGGAACATTGCACCCAAAGACAAGAAGAAAAATGTTTAACTCCGCTTCCGGTGACAATACAAACCACTAAAATTTGATTCTGTCAGACTCGCCAAATCGAGTTCGTCATGCAAAAGAAAATAATTTTCTTCTGCTTAATAATAGGGAATTAGCATGTTTACATGAAATGTTCAACACGATAAAACGATTGTTGGGTCGGGACATCTATCCTAGGCATACTAATCCTGGACAACCATGTAACGATCCACAGACCATAATCGGATAAATCCACTCCAAAGTAGAAACTGGGACCAAGCGATCAAATTTATTACTCCCTCAAGGTCGTGGCTATTGGAAAATTACGTTGAACATTCGAGCATGTTGCGTTCCAAAGTTTACGTTGCTGCTGAAATTCTTTAACTGCACCATTAAAGCTTATTTTAAGTTTTACCTGGACTTCCTGAATCTTAACTCATGATTGTCCAAAATGCACTTACTACTAGTGCACTACACCATCAATATTTCTTAAACATAATGTGTAATTGTTTTTTATTTCAAAATAGTAACTGAAGTATATGAACTAAAATGTTCCGACTGTGATACATATATTGACAAACTGGTCGAAATGTAAACAATGGGTCGATGAACATAAACATCTATTTTGATCAATATAATAGCACTGGTATAGAAAATAATCATTTCATATATTTAGAGAAGATCGGCTTACTCATCCAGAAAAAAGTTGAAAAATTAGATTTATTAGAAATATTACAAATTAAAAGCGGTAAAAATATAAAAACGTAACAAATGATCAAATAATTTTACCGGTTACAGACATTTTACACAAAAATAGTATAAGTTAAAGAAATTCTATCTTTTCATACCATAAAATGTAATATTTACCATTATATTGTACTACCCAGATGCGACAAGTGAAGAACATGATATAGAATCTAGTATCATCTATTCTTGAGAAAAAGCCTAAAAGCCGAAACACGTGTAGAATTTTAATAAAATATTTTTAAAACATTTAAAATCAAAGTTTCTTTATTCTTAATGATTTATATGTGCGGAACTTTCCTGAATCCATTCTAACCATTACTCATTGATATCTGGTCGGTTCATGTATGTAGTGTGAGTGTGTGTGTGAATGTGTGTGTGTATGTGTGTGTGTATCCACGATAACTCAAAAATACTAATGGGAGAATCTCCAAATTTGACAATTAAGATACTTCCATAACATTTTAGGTGACACGTGAAACTTGTTGAGTGGTACCTCCGATGAGACATAATGAATGAAAGAAGAAGGTACAATTTCGGGAAAAAAGTTTTGTTGCATTTGACGAATCTCGACGAATTATGACGAAAAACATAACTTTAGAGAAAAATTCTGACTGCATGTCTGTAGTAGCGCGATAGCAGCCACAGTTTTTGAGATAAAGCTTTCAAATTTGGTACACATGTTCTAAAGACCAAAGGCAATGATAAATTCGGTGATGAGCAAAATTGGCCTGCTGAAAGGAGGACCTAAACTTTTTTGTATTTGACTACAAAAAATATATTCTTCATGAAAGATTATGAATCAGGTCTATTAAGTATATCAAGCCAATAAAATATATTTTCCAAGTATTTAAATAAAACTGATGAAACAGAAATTTTTTACACATTTGACGCCATAAAATGTGGTTAGAATAAATTGCTCAGTTTGACATTTCAATTGTCTAATTTAGTTACCAGTGTCAATATGTCAATAAGATATTATTAAAAAATATGACATGAATTATTATTGACAGTGTCGAGGGACACTCACTCTTTAATCATTTTCAAAATAGGATTTGGCAGATCAAATCATTGTAGAAAACAACTAATGATAGCAACCTCTAAACAATGCTATTCCCGACGTGTCATCTTCTTTCAATGAGGGCTAACGTTTTCAGGCTCACCAGTTGGCGCCACTGGTCGAGTAATGTCATATTAAAAGTTATTGTTAGGCGCGTAAAAAAGTTTATAGGGTTTTATTATAATTATTTCGTACACCATCAAATAAAAAACCTTGTTAATTGTGCCTCAGTGTTAAGCAGTTCTATTTTATAAGGCAACAAAAGGCGGACATATGCTTCCGAGAGATAAAACTCGCCTAAAACAGTGGTAGGTAGTGATTCACAGGGATAACTTTACTGCTTCGAAACATTCGTGTGTTTGTAAGAAAAATATTTTAATCCTGACGATTATGCGTTACCAAAGGAGTCTACTACAGAGAACCGTAAGTAATAATCATGCATATTCATTGTTTTCATTATGCTCATTCTTGATATAACCTAACTTTAATGACACAAGACACCTCTGATAGGTACAATAATTTCCCTACTGAGCAAGTAAATTACTACTTTCCCCTTTGCCATCATGGTGTTAATAAATGTTTTTCAGCTAATTTTTATAAAAATTACTAAAAACTAGCGTTAAAAAACCATAGTAAACATTAACGTTCAGTGACATAGACAGTACCCTACACTAACGTCTCTCGTGGTGAATTCAAGCGGTAGCCTTCATTGGATTGAATTTCAGAATTCTTTAAAAATTTTTCCACAACTGGAAAGTAAAAATATCGCGAATAAATGATAAAAATTTGCGACAGTGGGTAGAGTAAGAGGGCGGAGATTTTGTGTTAGAGAAATTGCAAATTTTTTGAAGAACGCTTTTTGTAATCATGTAATTATAATTAGGTATATTTAGTTAAGATGTATACAATGCATGTGTTTTATTTGTTTCTCAGTAAAACATTGGTTGAGTGGAAGGACACTTAGAAACAATCCCCCTAGAAGTTTTCGTTTTTTAAATTTTTTCTATTTACTTATTATACATGATATATAAAATAATCGCAAATAAAGACATTTGTTATTAAATAGGTTTCCAAAATCTACAAAGAAGGTTCGAACTTGGTTCACACAGCTAAAATCCAACGAAATTTCAAGGTATCCTGTTTTTATTTTTGACCACTTTAATTTAATTAGCAAGTATACTAAGAAAACTGTGCCCGATTACAATATCTGCATATTATTATGCAAGATATATTTTAAATTACCTAAATTGCTATAAAAATATGTTCATTTGCTTTAACATCTTGTACAACTTCAAAACAATCAAAGAATTTTGTCCTTAGAATACCGTTATTATTTTTTAAAAGCTTTCCTAATATCGGATAAAAATTGTAAAGAGAAATTGCATAAAGGCAATAATAATAAAAACGACAGGGAAACCAATACAACTGTGTTTTTATAAAACAATTCTCATTATATTTCCCAGAGTTGTCGAGTTCATCCAAATAATATAATGCTTTCTTCTGAGATATAAAGATAATAAATATGAAATCAAAAACTGAATTACCTTTTGTTAAATTTTTATGCGTTCAACTGAACATTTCAATTATTTCATTTTACACTGATTATCCATTTAAAAAAGATTAATTATCTATCAGTGATGTGGAGAATCTTAAAAGATGCTCTGTTTAAATCAAGTTAGGGTATTCATCGTTCGCTGTTGGGCCGTTCGGCTTTATTTATAGGGCTATGAAAAGCGAGAGAACACAAATAACAATTACGCTCTGTAAACAAAGCCAGTGTACAATGTATTTTCATTGGTGGCTATAATTACTAATTTTAAGCAATAAATTACAGTAAACAAATTATAATGTGGTCAAACAAAATCATTCTGCTGAATACAGAATTTAGAATTTATTTATTCGTATACATGGTATGACCTCAACAATACCTACTGGTTACTTTTCTCATAAAATAGTATATTTATTGTCAGAATACGAGGCTATATGCAATATGCATACTTACCTAAATTATTCAAGGAATTTTGAAAAACAATTTTCAATGCTTTTATTTTTTAAAGTGTTTCTGAGCCTATTGTATATTGCATCTCTACAGAGGTATTATGGGTAATAAAACTTGAATCCAAATATAAAATTGTCCTGCTTACATTATTATGCATCGTTAAAGGGAATTATATACGAGAGACCTACATATTTACTCTAATTTTAGATGAAGAACAAGAATACGATTCATGGAAAATGAACAATCAATGAATTTTATAACTTTCGTATTCATGGAGCCTAAATAACCTACGTTGGTTAGTTTCATGTTGTGGTCCTTGAATTAAGACGTAACCTATTGTATATCCTTAACTCCATTAAATTGCAGAATCAGTGTAACTGATTTTGTTATATTAATTATACACAACTAGCATCAAAGTCACGGAAATCAGATCGGAAATTCGACTAAGTAGTGGTTACGTAACTATCACTAGATTTGTAGCTGCAGAAAGAATTGCCTTCAATTGGAACTTACTAGTAGTGTTAACGTAGTTTTTACTGGTGGAAGGTATTAGATAGTTCCATAACCCCTAAATAACTATTAAGGTATTTGTAACTGAAGAGTTACTAGAGTATTCAGTACTTTAAAGTAGAACTGATAGTAGCAATGACGATTCCATAATATTTAAAAGTTACCTAAAGTTAGCATTATTTTAAATTGTCGTTAAAAGTTTCTGCGACGTCTACTTAATATCTACTATTCCTTCTATTATGGAACTTTTTACTAACATTTAATATTAAATCTACGTTATGGCTACTTAATGATTTTTTCCTTCCAGATCCACCTGCCTCATATAGTCGCGGTGACACTGGAGCCAGCGTTGCTTATTGTGTCCCATCCCTAGTTATCTATACCCTTCTGGTGATTTATGTGCTGCTCATTAGCCCATACAGTCTATGTGTCAAGTGTTCTCGGATTCATTTTGTTCACCCAAAGATATTTTGTCTTTTTGGCACAGCGCCTCGCATTGACAAAATATATGTTCCGCTGTTTCTGGCACCTTTCCTGCTTATCGTAAGCAGTTGCAGGCTCTTTTTTGACCCAATCCGATATGCACTTTGGCACTGTAAGTACTGGTTCTGGGCCAAGGTATGCTGTAGTTGATCCTTGGTTGGCAAGTTCGTCAACTTTGTCCCATTGTGTCCTAGTACCCAGATTAGTTTGACTGTATTCCGTTCTGCCAAGGCTTTGAGTTCTTCTAGGCTTCCCCATATTCTTGACATTACTTTACAGCATTTTAGTGCTTTCACTGCTGCCTGACTGTCTGAAACGATATGGATCTGCTTGTTTGTATAAGCTCTCCATGAGTTTTTATGAACACTGTAGAGTTGCATATATTTCGACCTAGAATACTGTTCTGCGATTCCCAAATGCATAGCTAAGGCTTTCCCCAGGGTTTTCAGAGTATATACCAAACCCTGTGCCTGTTGTAGTCCTGGATCTGTCTGTGTACCAGGTAAGTTTTTTGTTAAGGAAGTCTGGTGTACCTTCCTTCCTTTGTGCTTGATTCGATATGATCATCTCTAAAGGATGATGGAGGAGTATTTGGGAGCCAGGAACTATGTGGTCTGACAACATCTCAAGGATGAGGCCTGCCACAGTCCTTTCATGACTCGTGTGCGGGTTGTGACACACTCAGCTCCCCAGAATTTGCAGCTTGAGTGAACCTTATCCTCTTCTTTCTATTGTATTACTATGTGGAGTGAGGGGAGTTTTAACAGAGCTCCTGTTGCTGCAGTGGGGTTCGAGCGCATTGCCTCTGTTATATCCAAGCAAGCCAGTCTTGTTACTGGCTTAGTTTGTTTGAGGCTGTTGCTTGCAGCACCCCATGCCACCATACCAGGGTTACATATGTAATTCAGAACTTACAACCATAGTATAGAGGCCAATGCACCATATCAGCCTTGAGTCCCCAGGTTTTGCCACAGATTAACCTAATTACTGTTAGTGTAATTTTCGATTTACATAATTTTATCAATGTAAGTTTGGAGACAATTATGATCCTAAGATACTTTACCATCCCAAACAATGTTATTTATTCACCTAGGAGTTTTAGAGGTGTTGGCCCCTCTAGGTATCTTCTTGTGAATAGGATAACAGCGATTTTTTGGGACTTATCTTAAGTGTCTCCATCTTCACCCAGTCCTTATTGACGTTTAGGGCTTTCTGCACCAGTTCCCGAACTGTGCTGTTAAATTTACTACTTACCGTGATGACTATATCATCAGCAGAGCCTTTTATGGTAAATCCTTTTTTGCAGAGTATTCGAGAAGCCTGGACCACTACAAGGTTCCACAAGAGAGGGGACTCTGCGGACACCTCTTCGCCACTTGAGCTCCAAGCGTCTCGCCAAGCATAGAATACCGCCCTGCCTCTCCTCCATCCTCCTGATTAGCTGGGGGAGTGTTGTCTCTATTGACTTTCCGCTTGGTATGAATTTTGGTGCACTGTCTGTCAAGCAGTTTTTCCAGAAGGTCTTAAGTATAATACTAAATAAAGATACTTAAAAGTGATTTTCACTATCCGTATGAGATCAAAATGACTGAATAGTTGCAGTTACTTTTAAAATTACAATGAAGTTACTTTCACCAAACTTCAGTTTATGTAGTATCCAACTTAAAATTGAATTTCAAAAACAACAGCCACATAAAGAAGACTTATCATCAAACATAATCGCTTATAGAAAACTATGAAACCAAGCAGGATAGTTAAAAATTGGCAATTCTTTACAATATGATACAAACATTGTAATAGATTATTTCGCCATAACGAAATCATTGTCTTCGGTATCAAAAACTATGAGTACATAAGTGCTCCGTCAAATACAGATTTTCCTCATTATTATGATTTCAAAAATGTTAGCATGTGTCACGTTATCTAAAAAATTTTTGATGTATTGGATTTTAGTATTAAAATATCTTTAAAGATTTTGTTAAATGTGGTTGCCTTTGAAAGCAAGAATTAACCATGACAAATACTGATTTTTGAGGAATACTTTGACGAGTAAATTGTATCTTTATTTACTACGTTTAACAGAATAATAAACGATATTTTAATACTAAAATCCAAACACCAAAAAAATATTTTGAGATAACATGACACGTATGGTATTTTAGAAATCAGAAAATTGAGGAAAATCGAATTATTTTAAATTAGAAGGGTGTCCTATTTAAAAAAGATGTCAATATGCCATATTTCAAACGCGATGCGCAATTGTTTTTTATTCAAAATTTGAGTTCTGCGAACAAAATTAGTTAAGAAGGTCTTTTACACCTTTTTGACAACGTCAAAAATAATAAAATTATTCCAAAAAAGGGCATTTTCTTGTGTGATGACCCTGTATTACCTTATGTAATACTCAATTATATATTATCCAGTTAGGGGGGGGGAGGTGGAGGTTGTGTGTATGAAATGCATGTGGTTATTTTTTAAATATCTTGAGATGGGCTAGTTTATAAAAAAAAAGTTGTGAAGACATTTGTGATTATTGAAATGAAGAGCGTAATAAATATCTATATAAAAGTCATCTCATCAATAGCCGAACTATGTTCGAGGTGTACATCGAGAGTTTTTCGAATTCGCGTTTCTATTAGTTTCTCGAAAGTATTAGTTTGAGGAGAAATATACATATAGGACTTTTTTTTAAAGTAAAGTTAATAGTTTAATTTAATTTTATATACCACCATTTTGATGCATGTAAAATAGAAAACTAGTTATCGCACAAGAACTAGATTTTAGTAACTAATTTTGCAAAATTAAGGACAGTGGTCGATCTCAGGTCAATCACATTTATATTTTCCTAACCCCTATTCGAAACCTTGAAGAAACAAAAATCTCATCAGTTTGACATTTTTAATGGTTTTTTCTACCTGCCGCACAGTGGACGGAAACGCCGAAAATCTGGCCAAAATAAAAGGCATTGAGCTATTTTTACTGAAATTGCGCCTACAGGGTTTTTTTTTGTGTCGCTGATCAAGAATCCGAAGTTGAATTTTGAAAAAACAAAATGGCGGCCATGAAATCCCACCAAGACATACCAAAATCGCCAATTATCGCTGTATTTTTACAAGACTTTGTATAAGTTTTTTTGGGTCGCTGATGAAGAATCCCATATAAATTCCAACAAAATTTCGGTCAAAAATATATACACAGTTCAAAAATTATTATTGAATTGAAGCGAATTCATGTGTTTCATTTGTTTCGGGAAAATTAGGATCTGGGGAATGTAATAAAAATGTGTAATGACTTTGAACGCATGAGTTGAGAACGCATGACGTCCTCATTTCATGAGAACGCATTCAAAAGGAGCCCACTTTATGATGCACGAATGTGCATGTACCGTGCATTTGCGCACTAATTTTAGGTCAATATCTCGCAAAGATGCAAAAGATGCAGCTATTTTTTATACACTTTCGAAAAAATGTTCATTGAACACATTCCAATAAGTTTCAAGACCAACCATCACCAACCGCGTAACTTATGGCTTTTTTTGTGGAGTTTATGAATCGCTGCATGTACAAAAAATGCACTCCACTTCGATAATTATTTACTAATTACCATATAAATAAACTGATCTGATACTGAGATATTTTAATTGTACTTACTTTTTGATGCAGAATCCTATTTTTATGACAGAAAACTGCACTTTGAGAATTTTTACACGCAGACAAAATTTATCGATTTTGAAACGTTGCGAGCTGCCGAAGTAACGCGCTGCACGGTCGCATAATAAGGGTTTCCTCGCTCAGGTAGTGAACCCGGACCGGTATTAACGGTCGTTTCTAATGCTGGGTACCACTACAACGATTTAAAAGTTTCCATTTCAAAAATAAATCTTCATTTTTTTAATTTTGGCCAGCTTTTTGGCGTTTCCGTCCACTGTGTGCCGCCTAGACTATTTGGAATAATTATTTATGAAAAATATGTCGATTAGCTATCTTTAAAAACGCATTCTCAGGATGGCTGAACCTGTCGACAGCCTCTGAACAGTGGTAGAGTGGGAGAATGATTAATAAAGGAATGATAATAATTAATTAGTTACTAAAATATTAACATATTTATGAGTTTTGGCCCATGATTGTCACGTGACATGACAACAATTCACAAGTACTAATTTTTTTATTCTTGTTGATATAATGAAACAAGGTTCAGTGAAGAAATTTTTAAATATTTTGTGTTTGACTTGGTGTTTCATCCAGTGAATTTGTGACGTTTTAACAGACCACCGATAAATTTATTCAAATTGTTCCATGCACCATATTTTAAAAAATTCCTTTAGAAGGTATGAAACATATCCGTTTGTCATTTCATGCATCATACCTGTTTAAACGTATAGTTAAACGGCTTTCTAAGGTTTGTTTCATCCGTTTAGGCAATTTGCATATATGTACATCATAAACACGCAAAGACAAAGAGCTTTTTGTCGCAAAAATATCCACATCACTGAGAATATATAGAAAATGAGACACTAGGGCTCTCAAGTTAGCGTTGGAATGGAATATTTCTTCATATGTAAGATTATTTGAGACATTTTATATATTTCAGAATTGTATATGAGTGAAACTGTATCTTTTGTTATTTCCATATAGTCATGTCTCTCATATTTTGTATCGTGATTAAATATTAATACAAGATGAAACTGGGACGTAGACTTCTTTTTTCAGTTGGATGGAAATATTTAATATTGTATTTGCACAAGGTGTTTTTGAAAGATGGGGCTGAATTTTAACCACATAGAAAACAGAAAAAATTATTGAAGTCCTGATTTTTATATTTCGAAATTTTGATTTTTAGGAGATTTTGGGAATGAAATTCGTTCTAGCAAAATATTCGTATTTCATTTGCAGTTAATTTAATTAATTAATTTTTACAGCAGACTTTTTTAATAGCGTAATGAGTAATTCTGAACTTAAAAATGTCTAAACAGACTTAAAGACTAAAAACATATTCTAACGGATCACAACTTTTAAATTGTTTAAAAGAGTTTTCCGGAAATACGTCGAATCTAATTCAGATCTTTTTCTTCAAGTATATGTATCTACCACATTTGCCT